>VWZF01003329.1:0-100137 GCA_013396755.1 Sclerurus mexicanus
AAACCAAAACCACTACACCACCTCAAAAAGATTTTTTTCTAGTTTCTATCAATACTTTCTCATATTCCCACCAGTGAGAGATTAGGAACACTTGAGTCCATGAGGAGTTCTTCATACCTATGAAAAAATGTCATGTCCCACACCCAGGCCTCACAGCTTGTTCTCTCACTCTAAGCAGTGAATATATTGAACTCTGCTGATGTGCACACAAACCCTAGCTAGTTGCTTCACATACCTTCTCCAGAAAGGTAATTTACTATTGACAGAGTAACGATTACAGTGAAGACAATCTTGAAATAGGAAACTGGTTTGCTAAACAAACCAGCTTCCCCTTACCATTCAGAACTTACTTGCCAAGAAAAAAATGAAGTGAAAAAGAAACAGAAAATAACTAGACAGTACAAGAAATAATTATTGGATACAAAAGATAACTTCATTTTTCTACTTCCTTGCTTGATGAAAACATAACAGAATAATACCAATTCACAGGGTAACAAGATGACAAATTAGCTACCTTATTTCAAAGTACCATACATAAATCATAAATTTAAACTGCATTCTATTTATCTTTGTTTATATTACAAGTCTTCATCTAGATCATATATGGAAAAATCACAAGCCCATGTCACTATTACTCAGACAAATTCCCTATGTAAAATAACCAGCCAGTGCTGAAATACTCCATATTATTTTCAATCCTAACTTCTTGTAACAGGGGAAAATAAAGATACCAAGGAAAAAAGAAAATTCATGCATGTCTGGCCACAGAGGATAACATTATTGAAAAAAACATAGTTCATCAACTGAATATGTATCAGGTCATGGGTTCTTTGGAAGTTTCATAATTAATGCTGTAAATCCATGTCATTTATTCTTTACTTTTCTCATTTCCAATCCTTCTATTTATTCTGGATAATTTTCTTCATCTGGTCTCCCAAGGAAATGAGGTTTAGGACCTTCATCTGTCCATCTCTCAAACATCTACTGTCAATCAAAACTGAGGGGTAGAACTGAGGTATCAAAATTATTAAATTGCAGAAATTTTTGTGGAAAAGGCTTTTAGGTGGAAGTAATGCTTTTAGAGGAGGGAAGTATTGCAGAGTTAGCTCAATTGGACAATTAGGTACCAGAGATTTGGAGAGTTGTAGGAAACCAACCTTCATCAATTCTGTTTTTAGAGAGGTGTCTGTTTCAATTCCAAAATAAAAGAGATCTTAGAGAAAAGAATATAATTTTTCTCCAGACACTGAACAAATCTTAAGTTACAATAATCTATAGGTCCATCACAGTAGTATAGAACAATTCTTGTGGACAGTTAATCGGAAATCTTTATATTCAGTTTCTGGTCTACTCTCTTATTAAAATCAATCTAAAGCATTAGACTCTCACAGTCTGCAAAGATGTCACACTGTGTTTTCAAAAGCTCCCTTAACTCCTTTAAAGAGGATCTTAATTTCCTTTACTCTTGTTGAAAACTGAATGTCTGATTCTCTCAGGTACTTTTGAAATTTCATTAGAAAAACAACACAAACTGAACCTACTTAATGGGCTCATTCCTGGTCATCCCACATTCATAAGTAGAATTAATTATATAAAAGTTAAAAGCAGATCAGAGCTTCTGACAGATTTTTCAGATTACAATATTAAGATAAATTTACCTAATCTCCCTCAAAAAAATGCGAAACCCTTACTTTTCTGCAAGTATCTCACAGATGATATGCTTTCCATTGCCAAAGGAAAGGCTCTTTGAGAGAAGGGACATGCTTTCTGAGTGTAGAGGAAAAGTGAAAAAATAACCCATATTTTTCTGCATAATATATCTGGTGCATGAGTTACCTTTTCACTGTATGTACTTTCCAACAGCATTTAAGTACATGAGGAGATATCATTTTGCCACAACTCTTCAGTATTAAAAACACCAATAAATTCTATATAGAACAATGTAAAAAAACCCAAAACAAATTATCAGAGTAATATAGAAGATTTTTCTTTTCATTCTTGAAGTACTTAAAAGAAATTGCACACAGAAAAGGTGAGGTTCAAGACAGGGCTCACAATGCAAATTTTATGTCATGATGAACCAACAAGACAGAGGCTGTCCAGCAAAAGAAAGAAAGGACCTAAATTTTCTCCCCATCAATGGCATGATTCAAGTGATTGGCAAAGCCACATCCTGACTTGGATGACACTGCAGCACACAAGAGTCACCTGAGATTGCAGCAATTCAGCAGCTGTTTAGCAGCATGTGCCAATAGGCATCCCACATGCTGAAAGTAGCATGGTAGAAGTCTTTGTTGGTGCAGAACAACTGTATTGAATTTAGTGACCAGAAAAATAATTATCTATTCCTAGACATCTGACTAGGTTATTTTCATATTAACGAACCACATATAAATAGGTGCATATGCAGATGCAAATGAATCTTTATAAACAAAACCTTCAAAGCACAGTGAATTTTCCAGAACTGTAAATTCTACTACAGTGAAACAATTTAAAAAGATTTTAAAAAATGCTTTTCCTTGCTGTCACTGCTTATTTTTGCAGGGAACCCTATTATGTGTGCAGGCATTGAGCCTGAAACACTGAAGTTACCACTGAATTGCAGTGCTTAGCTGAAGTTGGGAGGACCTTATTCAAAATACATTCTTGCTAAAACAACACATTATCACTATGTTTAGGAGACTGACTCTTAGCTCTTATTGAAAAGGCTAAACATATGAAATTTTAAAAAATAGTTTTTTACTCTTTCCTTGGCAGGAAAACAACTGAGCAGCAGAGCAAAAAGCACACTTCTGAGATTTTTTTCCAATGTGGATTCTCTGATGTATAATAAACACTACATCTTGCTGCTCAGTGGAAAAATTAGTTTACCTGGGCATCTATTGTAATGACATTAATAAGAATAAAATATACTGGCCATTTCCACCCCAGGTCAAAGTAGTAATAAGGTTCTACAGTGATTAAGCAGGAGAGAAATGGTGAAGACCGCCACAATCACAAATTCCAGAGGTTAAAAAAGACTGACCCTTCCACTCTCAGTCTTCCACTGAGACTCTTCCAGTCTCAAGGCAAATCTTCAGGTATAAGCAGAAACATACAAGCTATAAGACATTCTGGAAGGGCAAAATCATTATAAATGATACAAATGTGGGGAAAACAACAAACAGCATTTAGATCTTCTCAGGAATCAGTGCTGTGCAAACAAGAGTCAGATTTGCAGAAGACAAGTCTTTAGTGCTTATAGAATTGTCTGCTGTAATGCTGAAACACAGCTCAAAAAAGCTACAATATTGAAACCTGCATTATCTCCCCTAACGCCTTCCAACCTATCCAACAGGGATGCTTGCAGGCTTCTACAGCAGCTCTTTGGAAATCAAGTTTATAATGTCAGATTTTAAATTCTCAAGCAGTAAAATTTGAGCCACTCAGCTAAAGCAAAATAAGAGCTTTACTAACCACAAGAAAAAGAGACCAAATAACCAAAAGCTAGAGATTAAACAAGTCCTTTTATGCTGGTAATCGTAACTGAAATATAGTATACATCAGATTACTGTCTAGTTAGAATGTAATTTGTTGGCATTCTACAAGACTTACAAAGCTATACTTTTTTTTCCCTCTTTGCAGATGCAGAGCACTTAAAACCTGGGCATATTTAATAGCCTTTTGAATTTTATTTTAATTTTTAAGCTAACTCCTGTCAGCTTTTCAGGTAGCCAAAAACTTCAGAGATTCCCAGATGGCCAATTAACTTTCTCAGATTGTCACAAAGATTTTCCTTAATTCAGTAACAACAGAGAAAACTCTTAGGGATATGTATGATATCATATATCACACATCACTTTGTTCTAATTTCAGCAGCTGTTCCAGACTCTCAAAGAAAACCGATTGATTTTTTTCCCCTATAGCACTGGTGGGGTGACTGACATCACATTTATTATCAGGCCCATTTCAAGTTGAGCCAATTTTGTAATAAGCTTACAGCTGATATGCTGGGTATTAAAGTGAACCTGTGTTATTCAGAAATATTTAGTAAGTTTCAAACAAAGCGATGCTGGAAGGCCCAGTCCAGCGCAGCTATTAATTATTAATTGTGTTATTATTATTGCATGCACTCCTAAGGCACCCTCCACAGTCCATCTGGTGTGCCCCTTGCATAATTTAGAATTACAACTGCTTTCTACTGAAAAAGGGAAGGAAAGTGAGACTTTTTTCTTTTTCTTTTGCCTGGAAAGGCTTCTTTTGCAAAAATGACAAATCCAAGTGACAAATGCATGTAATGTTCAGGATACAACATCAGGAGCACTCTAGCATCCAGTGACAGAATGACAATCATAAAGGGATAAGTTTGACAAACTGCCATGAGGAATAACTCTTAGCTTAGCCTTGTGTTTTTCCTGATAGTAGAAATTTTTTACAGAGGCAGATATGCTAAAAAAAAAAATCTAAAAATATCTCTTCCTGTCCTGCAGAGTCAAGTTACCCCTGTTCATCACAGCGCCTAATCTTGGTCTGGAAAAAGAAGCAAGTCATAAGTGACAGGATCCCATGCTACGAAGAGGAAGACTCATGACTAATTTGGAAATCTCAGAATGAAGCAAGAACACAGAAAAATATAAATCATCTCCTCTGTGCTACAGGAAAGAATTTTTACTTTTCTTCAGAAATAAGGTAATTATGAAGGATAGAAAAAATACATTATTTTTCTAAAACTCACTTGTGCAGTTTTAGAAACTGAAAAATAAGAATTTATGGAGTTTTTTTTAATTAAAACTGGGAAAAAACCCAAAAAACTAAGACAGATTCTTTGCCAATTTACCATTAGTGGAATATTTATATTCTTCCACTTTAGTGCCTACCCCTCGTGATAACTCTTGCATCAAGCACAGTTTTAGAGAGATTAAAATCACTGGCTGATGGAAGAAAAAGACCGTAGGGAAAGAACCCATGGATCACAACAGGCAAAAAGATGGATGGGACTTCAAGAAAGGGCAGGAATGGGAGTAAGTTGTCATATGCAGGCAGATTCTATGTCTTGTCATTTGCTGGCACTTGAACTCTCACAGTACAGTACTTCTTTCTTGTAATGAAGACTTCCCTTTCTACATGGCTCTCAGACTCTTGCCTGCTCTCCACAATTCCAGGTAATAAACAGATTTTCTAGTTACTAGTACATCTACACAGGAATAGGCAAATTAAATATATGATAATTAAAATAACTAACCTTCACTGACATGAAGGTTATCCTACTCCTCATTTAAGAGACAAAGTCAACTGAATATATATATTCCTAACATAAGCATAGAATCCATTATTACACAGCATATGAACTTTAGCACATTTCTTCTTCTGAACTTGAGATAATGAAAATTTGCTTCAGACTCAGTGAAATGCAACTTCAAATGCAGCATAATCTTCCTTGTCATAAGATATTTTGATCTTTGGTCAACAGATGATTCTTGCCAGGTGACTCTGGACTTCTGAGAAATTAGTGTTGAAGATTCTTAGTAAGATCAAAAACTTTAATTAATTACTATTCTGCAAGAATTAGTATTTATGAATTATACACTCTGGCAACTCATACATGGAAGGCATCATCAACACAGAAAAGTAGACATATAGTTTACAAAACTGAGTGGCCTTGAAGATTAAAATATGAAAAAATTATATTAATTTAAATGAGTGGAGCAAAAAGGAAGATTTAAAACAAGAATTTCTTTTATCATCACACTGCACAGAAAGATACACTAGAAGGACTTGGATGAATTAATCAGCGGGTAGTAGGTAATCAGTGTGATGCAACCTTGAAAAGTGACCCTGAGATTAGTTCAGCTGGCAGAGCCTGGTGCTAATAACAGTGAGGTTGTGGGTTTGATCCCCATATGGACCACTCACTTGAGAGTTGGATGTTTGTGATCCTTGTGGGTCCCTTCGAACTCAGAATATTCTATGAAAATTAATAAATATGGGGAGTTAATAATACCATTGAATTAATAATTGATTGGTTAGACTGCACCTAAATATTTTAGATGTAAGTGAAGCCACACATATCTATGATTACTTCAAACTGATCTCCATAGTAGGAGCGGTAAAAGAAGGGTTAATCAAGGAAGAAAGGTGACTTCTAGAAGTTGGCTGAGTTGTTTGAGCCTGAAAAGAAGATTCAGAGGAGATATGATTACTGACTAGACATGCATCAAATAGATAAGAGGGATGGAGAAAGCAGAGTTACTTACATCCAGAGACAGCATTACTATATGAAAAAATCTATATACCCTGACTGCAAATCAGGAGTTAGAAAAGAATACCTAACCACCAGGAAATGCAGTATCTCAGAATATAGATAGTGCAGAAAGAACAGAGATAAAAATGAATCCTGATAAGTGAGTGACTGTGTGAAATAATTTTCATAGTTCAGCATTTAGTAGTTTTTACGAGCTTAGCATTAAAGATGTTTTTCACGTTTTTTTCCAGTTTGATATCCTGGTTTTCTGGGAAACTTCTTTGATGAATGATCTCTCCTAGAAAAACCAGCTATGTCTATTTCAGTGAGGGAACACTTAAATCAGCATCCCTTTATTATTAGCTCTGTGCTCTCTTGTAAGAGCAAAGTTATAAGCCACAGAAAGAAAACAAAGCAAGGGCTATCCACTGAGCCCTCACCATGTGCAACGGACATAGATTTCCCATTTTATACAAGGAGCAAGGCATAATAACTGAGATATGATTAATCACAATGAGATTTGTATTCAAAATGAAAAAAAAAAAGTTCAGTATTGGTCATATTAGACTATTTTGAATGCATAACAACATCCAGAGGTCTTAGAGCTGTAACAGAGTCTTCCTGTTCTCAGCTACTTTGCTGAGACATTGCACTTATGGTCATTTAGAATCCATGGAATAGAATCCATTGGGTATGTCTGAATCCATGAAGAAGGTTCTATGATAGTCCAAAGTCAGAGAAATACTGTGCAGCAAAAACTAACTGATATGCCACTTGCAAACACTCCATCAAATTCAGCTGGTAGATGTGACTGATGGTCCATTTAATGAATAAAATACCAAGGCCATCTAGATCTAACTTCTTGGGCATCCCATATTCGTACTAGCTGCACCATCAATGTCCCAGTTGTTATTACCTCTGCAGAAAGAGATTTATTGTCCTAGTCACTCGGATTAAGAAGCCCAGTGCCATTCCAGAGCTCCAAGCTCTAAGTCAGAGGCTTTCTTTCCAGGATCAGACAACTTTGCTCTTAACTGCTGAGATTTACTGTGAGTTGGAGTAATTGCATATTGCATTGTCTCCTGAATAAAATAATGTCCCTCCTGTTTTTGGTCAATGGTTCCTCCAAGATCTTTAAAAATATGTTCTGATATTGTAATGCTACTAAATGAAAGGGCTGGTTAGCAGGTCCTTTGGGGCTGCATTAAAACTAATGCTGATTAAAACCCTATATCAAAAATGCAGTAGTGTTCACCAGTGACACTACTCTAAAGCTGCATTATTTTGCAACTTTACTGTCCAGTTCTGTAACTATTTTTTACCATCAACAGACCTTAATCAATGTAGTCTATATGATTACCTGATGTGTAAAATAATATGACTATTTGAAGCTCACCCTCTTCTTGCCAGGGACCTTTGCTGGACTGTACTAGAAGGCAGCATTGAGGCAATAAAGAAGAACATGAGAAAAATAAATTAGAAAAGGACAGCTACACAGAAGATAGTGGCTGAAGGAATGCATAAGGGGTGAACCCTAGTCAAGATAGATTAGGAGTATCTCAGAAAGAAGGAATAAATGTAAAAGAAAAGGGTCTCAGAGAGAGAAAGGGGAAATGCAGACAGTTCTGGTTTTGTCTCTCTTGTAGCTGATATTCTACATATTAGAAACTATTTTTTTTTTACTTTTCTGGTGGAAGAACTGATACAGGAATAAACACCTAAATGTACTTGGTAGAAGGAAACAGCAAATGCAGCCAACAGTGATCTGAATTAAGTACAAATAGTATTATAGAAAATCATTAAGGTTCAAACAGACCTTTAAGATCCTCAAATCCAAACGTGTATATATAGTAGTCATAGATGAAAAATAAAAAACTCAGAAAGGAATACTGCATAATCCATAAAGGAAAGTGAAATCTATTTACATCAGAGAAACCAAAATATGAAAATACTTCAAGTCACTTAATGCAAAATACTACTAAAACTAACTGTTCAGCTAACTTTAAGCTTTGAAAGAGATGGAATGCTGACAGTGAATTTTCATGAATTCAAGTACAATGAAGACATACTGAACTTGAATATATTTAACAATCTCTTGGGAATAAACTATTCAAAACCGTGTGCTCTTCAAAATACTTCTTCAGCTTCTTTAGTTTTGATGTACAGCCAAATATTCTAAACAACATTCAAAACAACAGAAGAAATAGGAGACTTCATTGATAAATTAATCAAAAGCACAGTAAATAAAGCAAAAACAAAAAGGGGAAGATGTTTCTCTAAAAGCTTTAGAAATATCTGCATGTAAATAAATGTAATTCCCAGAGGCATAAGTCTGTATTTACAGAAAGTGGTTTCACATAGTCACAAAGCACATTAAAGTCATCTCATCAGTTCTGAGAGTAACCAAAGAACACATTTTTGATGGTTCTCTAATTGTCATAAGTGCTGTCTCATTATGAACTTATTTGATGTGTAAATAAAAGTGAATTAAGAGAAATATGGATTAAAAAAAGAAGGTAACCACTCACAGTACCCAAAGGCAGAGATATCAGTGGGAATGAAAAAACAATTAGTAAGCTACAATTTTACTCCTGCTTGAATATTTGCTCAGACAAGCCAAAGTGAATGGCTGCCCTTTGAAACAAACAAAAGACATTAATTAGATACAGGATCAAAACACTTTTTTGAAAATTTTAATTTATGAAACCAAGAAAACTGCCTGCAGAAAACTAGAAGTTTAAGGGCATAAAAAAAATGTTTGTAAACTAGTGAATACTGAACATAATTGTGTAAGAATGCATATACTGGAAAGCTAAAATTAAAAAAAAAAATTAAATAAACCCTAATAAAAGATTTTTTTCAACTTTCAGGGCTGTGGCTTCTCAGATATCTCACAGACCATCTGCCTTCTTAACTTTATGTAATCTGCCAGGAGTAATGGCATAATGTCTGCAATTATATTTTATGGCATTAACTAATTGCTTACAAAGGGGACCAGAAGCATGATGCTATGTTCTAATTAATTTTGTTACACCAGAATTCTTGAAGATACGTGTAACTTCCATTCACCAACAACGTCTTTATGAGACATAGCTCAGGGAACCTCTGATTCAAAGTATCAATCATTAATTAAGAAAGGGAGCTGGACAAAACAAGGTAGAACTTGTCAAATGGTTACTCAGGGACCTGATTTCCCAGACACTTTTGATCAAATACTACCTACACCTTCATTACTCATAACTGTGCTACTTGCCCTGAAAACACATGAGCAAATGTTTGGTCTAGATATTGGTTCAAATATATGCTACATTTTAACATTTTGAATTCACTTCTTCCTGATGCTTATTATAAGAAGATCATTCCATCTATGCATATATACATCCTGTACCTGTTAAGTCCTTTATCTCCGATCCTCTACACTGATCAACTGATCTACTTTTATTATAGGCCAACTTGAAACCGAATCAATAATTCTCACTTAGGAAAAAATCATTGGAGATGCAGGGACAAAAGGAAAACAACAAAAACAAAAAACCTAAATCTATGTATTACTCAGACCTTAAGAACATTAAGCAAATCCAGTATGTCTTGACTTTTGGTGTGAATTTTTCCCTGAGATCAGAAAAAAGGGCAATTATGATCATGATCAGAGCAAAAGAAGCTTTAAAATCCTAAAGTAGCTGAGCATTTCTAGCTAGTACCTTACCAGACCTTACACAGTTTGTAGATGGCAGCTTCGTTGAATACAAAAAACTTACTTACTGCTAAGCAGACACACATTGGTAAGAATGTGTTAATCCCTTGCACATAAAACCTTGAAAATAGCTTATTTGATTACTAATTCCATCAGAGAATTTAGGAATACATTAAAAAAAATGCAGTCTCTTGGCTCTGTCTTTGAGGTGTTGAACACCAAAGTTTGGGTTTTTTCTGCATAATTCTATGAGCCTCTGCAAACAATCTATCAGCATCACCCCTTGGGAACTAACACAGGTGACTAATCTGTGAGATATGTAGTGGTTTTTTCCAGAACCCAAGAGTGTCCAAAGTACAACAGATCTGAGCAAGGAACTGCAGGAGACCCACATTCTTCTGATGAGGCAAATGAAGTCTGAGCAGTTATTAAAACATCTAAAATGGCACTAGATATTTTGTTTAGGAATCTGAGTCATTCTTCCAAAATCTGACATCCTGGAAACTCAAGCAAAATAAATGAAACAATACCTGCCTCTGAAATTATCTTCCTCCTTGATTAGGATCATATATGGCACAGTTATTCCACTAAAAAAATTGATCCAATGATCCAGAAATGGCAAATTCAACAGATAGAGGTGAAGACACTTCAGAGAAGCTACTCTATATAAAATATACACATTTTATCCATATTTCTTGGTAGTAAGAGTCCCTACATCATTCAGCAAATAGTCAAAACCAATGAAAAGTAACACAGATGACTGACAACTCACCAAACAATCTTTAAACTAATCTTTCAATTTTTCCTGTAATTAAAAAGAGGAAACAAGAATATATTGAACAGCTACTAAACAGAACCAGTTCACGTAGACTTCCACTTAATACAATTTAGTACATGACCTACTTCTAACCTTCATAATGCCTCTGATACAATTTAACATATTCAAATTATTTTACTGAATGGAAAAGACCTTGCTGACAATATAGAACCCAAAGATGTAGCTGTGTTACATCTGAAATAATGTGTTCAAATCACTGCTGAGGGCCATATAAGTAGGTAGATAGATCTACAATACCTGTTTCTCAGATTTTATTATTCCCTTGGCTCAAAAAAGTTACCTCCTTTCTTCTCTTCCTTTTGATCACTGAAAGTTAGCACCCTCTGAATCTTAATGGGTTTTGACTTCTTTGTGTTGTTTTTCAAGAAGTGCATGCACAGCAGGGAGCCACATAAAACACTTTACATTTCAGAAAAAATGCTTCAAGAATCACTTAGGAGTTCACAAGAATTAGCAGAAGTGAGACAGCTTAATTCAATCAAGAGAAGTAGGCTCCTAAATTAAGTGTGAGATTCAATTTCTTCTCTTCCCTTCATCTTTGAAATCAATGGGAGTCTGTTCTTGTACATCAACAGGTTTGAAATAACTGCCTGGAATCCAAATCTGGAGAGGGCCTACCAAATGTGACATGGTCATCTTGAATTACACTATCTACCACAGAGAAGACATTCTTCAGAAAATTACAAGGCATATCTGGCCTCCTTATTTTCTGATGGACAGTTTTCTACCAAAAGCACAGTTTCACAACACCTGACAGGAAAACACAATTTTAGATTACATTATCACTGGAAAATTTAAAATATTTTGTCTTAGGCGTGGCAGAATACTTCATTTTGTTGTTATTATTTGTCTATTATTTTTATATCAAGATAATTCATTTAAAGCTGAAAACAATAAAATCAATTGTAACATAACTTACTTTTTCTCTAGCCTCAATAAAATACATTATTATATAATTTTATAATTTTATATTCTAATTTCACAAAAAGATCTCGTACAAATTTTTAATTCTTCAAGTACCTATCTTTCTAAATAGCATAAAAATGAAGAGACAGAGGGGAAGGACTATGTTCAACTGTTGTATCAGTTAACCAACAGTATAAAAATTTCCAACAGGAACTGATCCCTGACTGGATCTCAGCTGATCTATTGAAGCCTAGGCACTGATTTCTCTGTGGTGACCAGTGGCAGAACCTGAGGGAATGGCCTGAAGTTGTGTCAGGGGAGGTTTAGGTTGGATATTGGAAAAAGGTTCTTCACCCAGAGGGTGGCTGGGCACTGGAACAGGCTCCCCAGCGAAGTGGTCACAGCCCTAAGCCTGAGAGAGTTTAAGAAGTGTTTGGATGATACTCTCAAGCATGTGGTGTGACTCTTGGAGATGATCCTGTGCAGGGCTAAGGGCTAGACTTGATGATCCTTGTGGGTCCCTCCCAACTCAGCATATTCTGTGATTCTGTAAGTAAAGAGGTAAAAAAAAGATTAAGGTGAACAGGTTTTGAAGACTACAAGGAGGAGAGAGTGGTGTTGTCCAGATGTTGCCAACAGCAAAATCAGAGAAAATCCCAAACTTCCAGGGAAGATTTCCAGCTCTCTTTCCCATAGGAATCTTGACTAAATCTGATTATATCTATGGGAGTACACATAAACTGGTATGTAGAAATGCAAAGGAGTATTTAAAGGTAAAGATAATAGAAACTGTTGTGTAGAGCCTATTAAAAATTTAAAATCCCTGCAACTTGATTTTAAAACCTGCTCCTAATAAGTCAGAAAGATTCTTGTCAACAAGTTAGAGTGAGAAAAAAAACAGTTTAAAATTCTCTCTGAATATGATTTTCAAATTAATTTTATGCTGTACTTTCACAGCAAATTGAAGAGACCTCCAATATAAGTTAATAAACCCATTCTATCCTTAATCTAACCATTACAGATAATTATAACAGTCAAAAAAAAAGGTGGCAATGTGACATCTAGTACCTCACTGCAAGCCCACTGAGGAGCTAACATGGCCACTTGGGCCCTAAGTTCATGCTGAAAATGTTCCATTTATTGATTGTGCTTGCTGTTAGCTGCATGATAGGCAGCATAAAACCCATCCACCTGTCATTCTTTCACTTTTCTACCTAAACAAAATTTAAGAGTTTTGCTTTGATACTGGTCAAGTCATAAAATTTATATTTGATATATTTCGGTAGAGACAAACACAAAAACAGAGAAAAATGTTTGGATAGGAACCGTCTCTAAGAATAGGTCTTCACAGTGTGGAGTAGCCTTTATATCCTTTGAGTATCTAAGACTGTTAGGCAAGCTGAAGACCCTATGGTACAATGCCAGAGTAAAATAGCCAACTCCTATTAAAAAATTAATATAATCTTCAACAACTATAGTAGAAAGTGAGTATATCTACATTACACACCAATTCAGTGGCCAGAGCAATATCAGGACAGAGCAAGTCCAGTTATCTAACTGAGAAACAGGCTAAAGAATAGTAGTTGCACACAATCCTGTGGACTGATTTATTACACCTGCTCTAAGTCAGTTCACTCCTTGATGCACAATCTGAAGCCCCAGTCACAAAGTTGTTTTACCTCCCATTTTCTCCCTGTGAAGGAGCACTAGACAATAGTTAGCTCTTCATTCCTTCCTTCACATAAAACGTCAGTTCATTTGTTTGTAATGACCACTAGAAGCTAATTAGATACATTCATTTCCCCCTGACAAATACATACAAACTGTTTTTCTTGTTTCTTTTTCTTAAATAAAAGCTCTGCAAATTGAAAAGAATTCAACCCTGTCAAAAGTGCAATTATGACATAGTTTAGCACATATAAAATTCTGAAATTGAGTTTTTTACAAACACCGGCAACACACCAGAGCTCTGTGTCAGCCTCCATGGCATTTCTGGTAACTCCAACAATCTAATAAATTACACAGGAACAATGGTACATTGCCTTCAAGGAGGGATGGATAAAAATTTTTAAGCAGTAGTAGACTAATCAAGAAGTTCAGCTTCAGGAAGACTCAGCTTATTTGTGAATTCAACTTTAAAATACAGAGACTAAGGTTTTGAAGACAGAAACATTTCATTCGGACAGCTGAGAAAAAAATATATATTATTATTAGTTTGTTTCAAACAGCACTACAGAAAAAGACTTTTATTGAAGTAAAAAGAAAAATTCCACTCCAGTACCTGAAAAAATACGTAATAAAACTAAATTTTCAAGAGAAATAGGCAAGTTCACCAAGATCACCACTTTTTATATGTCTTTATCAAGTATGCTAGCTTACACAGTGATGAAAGGCATACCTGGTAAAAAAGTAGTAGCTAGCATATTCCATTTTCAAACTCATTTAAATGGAGTTGTTTTTTTATAAATTATACTTGCAATATGCATGAACTGTTATGCCTTAGGGTTTTCAGCTACCTTCTACCTGCTACCTGTCATAACTAAGGGACTAAGGGGGTGTGTGTGTGAAAAGCTTCATGCCAGCACCACTGTTTTCTAAGTTTTCCTACTGTTAGTTTGCAATATTCATATTTGCATATGTTTTATCTAAGTATTTTTGCAGTGTTTTGCGAAGCACCATTCAGAATATCCATATCTCCTCTTCGCTGCATTTTGTGAAAAATTTCCCTGAATTTGGATTGAGAATCAACACAAGATTTCATGTGATGGTAAGAACATCATGAGTTCAAATGCTTTGTTTAGCTTGTACCTAGCTGCAGTAAATACCCAGTTATTGTACTGTTTATCACAGTTACCAACACATGAAAATGCTATAGTTAATAGCCAATTTGACACTGACTAATTTTGTCATAACATATACATATGCATTTTAACATAAATGAAAATGCGTTTGTAGCATGAAGGCAAGAGGTACCTGTGCTACCACTTCATGAGGTGGAAAGGATTGACTGCGGTCAGGACAGGCTGGGACAGGACAGCCTGCCACTGATCAGGCCTGAAATCTGTGCAGAGAATGCTAACTCTCTGTGAGCAATTAGTGGTGCTAAGATGTCATTTGGTGTTGCATCAAACTCCAAACACATCTTGCCTACAGTAAGCTCCTAACTGGCCTACAAATTTATGGCTGGCAGTCAACCTCTTCATTCTACAAAAGCTTGATCCCTCCTATATATTCAGGATACATTTACATCATAAATCCAGGCTTTGCCTGTAGCCTTAATGTCAATTTGTAAAACTGCTTAATCGTATAGATTCTACTTTACAGAAACTCCGGAGATTAATCAAGTTATCCAGACCTATAGGACTGGACATTCCTGCTTATCAGTTCCAACCTGAAGACTGGGTCTGCATTAAATAGTGGGACAATGATCCACTGCGAGCTAAGTGAAAAGGACCATTCCAAGTCCTGCTGGCCTCCCCCACTGCAATTAAAGTGGCTAGCAAAAGATCCCTGGTTTCATCACTCCAGAATTAAGAGAACTTCAGTTTGTGAAACAACAGATCAGAGCCTGACACCGATGAAGAGGATGTAGCTTAGACTGTTTCTTCTGTACATGCTATCTATACAGTCGGTAACTATGACTTGAAGTTGAAATCAAAATTGCATGTGGCATTAGTGCAAAATATATCTAAAATCCTTTCCAAAAATGACTGCTGGATTTGTACTCAAATGCCAGCAATTGACAATGAAGATGGCAATTGGCTCCTAATTGGCATTTTGTTGAAAGAGACAAACTCTTGTAGGTCCATTGAATTCTCAGGGACCTAAAAACCAGTTAATAATAAAGACTTAGCTGCAATTTGGAAGCAAACCAAAATTCTACATCAGGTAATTCTCAGTGATGTCTCACTGGGTTTGAGAGACATTCTTCACAAACTCACTTCATGGTTACCAAACGAGATGTAGATCAAACAAATGTTCATGTTAGTCATATTCGTTATAAGTTTTTGCTTAATAGCTTGCTGCATGATTAGATGCTACAGTTGTTGCTAAGCTTTATGTTACAATATGAAGCATAAGTTTTAAGTGTAAGTAGGAGAGACTAGGCAAAAATTTCATGTTTTTGTCAGGTCTCTAAGGGAGGACTGATGCCTTAGGGTTTTCATGTATTTGTAGATTTTTACCCTTCTATGTAGTTTCTTACATTTAGAGTAGCTAGCAGCCTCTAACCCTGTGCTAGCTGTCTTAAGGGTCAGATAATAGCTGGAACACCATGCCTGGGAAACATGTACCAGAGCTAAGATAATTAGATATCATGTTAGTCAAAACAAGAAAGCAAAGCCCAGCAACCTTGGAGAAGCTCCAATAAGGGAAAGTGGTGTGATGATGATGATAAAGGATGAAGTAAGGGTCTTAAGACCTCCAACTCAATTCTAGGAGAGGCGTGCCATAGGGTGGTCCCAAGGGAAGTTCTGGGTATGGACATTTCTCAGATTGGATGCAACCTTTAGATATGATAATTGAGTAGTGTTATAAAATTAGTATGCTGCCACCTAGGTAGGGAGCTTTCCCAGCTTCTACACCTTGTTGACATTTCTCACACACACACACTCTCTCTCTCTGCTGCCCAGCCTGGTGTAGTGCCCTGCGTTCCCCACCAAAAGCAGGGGGGAAAGCTCAGAAGAGCTCAACATGCTTGCAAAGGGGGGTTTTCTCTCTTTTGCTCTCCTAAGGTGGGGGGAGAAGATTTTTCCCCTCCCTTGTTCTCCTGGGCCAGACCTCAAGAACCTCGAGTCCTGCTTGAAGGAAGACAAGACCAGTAATGGGAACTGGGTACCAGCATGAGCTGCTGGAGTAGCTGAGCTGCAGCGGAGAAGCTGTAAAAGGAAGAGTGGCTCAGGGGTTGGCTGGGTACAGGCACAGCCGGGAATGAAATGAAAGGGACACCTTTTGGATTAATTTACTCTGTGTGTTTTGAAGTGGTGTTGCTTGGAAAAGAGCTCACATGGTATTCCTGAGGCCGTGAGTTCAACCTGGCACTGGTCTTTTCTATGTGTTACTTGTCAACACATGTTGTACTCTTTTATATTTTTATACTCTTTTTATACATTATATACTCTTTTATACTCCTTTATATTCTGAACCCCAAAACCCTATAAGTAAAAGAACTCTTCTCTATCCACATAGAGTTGTCTAGGAAAGTTTTTTCCCTCCTTCTTACAGCATCAACTGACTTGTACCAAACCTAGCTTATCTTAGAATGAACTTTTGTTTTTCATCTCTAGAGTCCATTACTTTTAAAGTCAGAAGGGAACATGTGTGTCCAGAGTGATCTTCTCATGTGGAAAGGCCAGAGAGCTTCAAACAGCTGGTGAAAGATCCAGATATCAATTTGCAGCTGTCAGTCTGAGGGATAGAGAAGTGATTTTGACATACTTCCCATTGGCAGCAATTTTAAATAAATCTCTACTGTCCAAAGAAGTGTCATGTCATAAGATCTCAATCTGGTCTTGGGAGCAGTCCAGCTGCACAGGATACCAAGGATGGATATGTTCTGCCTCTCTGAACCTGGAAACACTAGTGTTGTCCGTGGTGTTGCCCAGAGCCCCCTAGCTGTTGGGATGCACAGTCATTCATATGGTATTCAGAACACACATATGTGTGTAAAAAGTACACATTTCTCTCAAATGACTTCTAAGAATTACATACTGAATCCTCCACATTTCCTCGCAGCAAATGGGACCTTAAATATACCTTGCAGATGTGTGCCTGTGGCTGTTGTGCCCTCTTAGGGAACAAAGCAACACCTTCTGTGGAGAAATGAGAGCAGAAACTTGACTTGGAAGGAAAAATCAGCTAGCATGAAAATAAGAAAAAATCCTCTGTCTGATTAACTAGATAATTATATTACTTATTTTTAAGAATGGTCCTTGTGCATTATAAGTACATAATCTTCCAAGTACTTGAGAAACAATTTTAAGAAAAGTAAGTACAATGAGAGGACTAAAAATTTCCTTTCCCATAGAGAGATTGTAATTCTTTTTGAGAGTGAAGAAGGGAATTCAGAGGAAACTAAATCTTATGTGCGCTGTAAATAGTGATAGTTGCACTGAACCCAGTGGTACTAAAACAAAGTTTTGGGTTCTCAGTGGATTATACCTAGTTCAAAAAGGTGCCACAACAGTACTTCATGTTTGTATATCTAATAATTTATAAAAGGTACCATTGGCTCTCAGTGCTTCTGAACTGATAAATTCAACTGACACTAAAAGTCTGCTCACACACAACTGGAAAATTTGGTGTATTCCTAAACTGTAAAGGTGTTTATTATAACTTGGATATTGATGTGAAAAAACTCAATCCTGTTGCCTATCAGGTTTGTCACTTAATGTGAAGCTTTTTTCATTTGTTTTGGAAAGACTGCAGGAATACCATCCACTGGGATTTTTGAAGACACCAATGTCTTACATAACTTGTTTTCATATTTAAAGAAACAGCAACTATATAATACATAGTTGAACTGCTCTGCTACTGTCTTTCATATTGCATAAGGAGTCTCTGTTTAATACCTATATGCTTGTAGTATAAGAATTATGCAGGTTCATGTATGCACATCTAAATACACATGAACTAAGGAACAATTTTTAACAGAATCAGCTCTCCCCTCCAGCAAACAAACAAAAAAACCCAAAACCAAACAAACAAAAAACCCCCAAAACCAAAAAACTGATTTTTATTTTTCTTTTCCTTCTTTTTTGAAGGTTATCATTAAATTGCCACCCTACCATAAAACTCACAAGAGCTGGCAGATTCTGGCAAGACAATTCTTCAATAGAGATATTAAAGAGTTTTCCAAACTGAAAGTAAATGGGTCCAAACTAAAGAAAAACAAACATGAAGCTTAAGAGACCTTTCAAGACCCCACTGCAGGCACATAGGTTCCTACAATACCACTCTAGCAAAATAGTTTACCTCTCTGAACAGAATAAGTTATAGGAAGATTCCAAAGAGATTGCATTGTAGATAACCAATAATTGGAGGAATCACTAAAAAAGAAAAATTAGTTTATCATATTAGTCTTTCATTGACAGAGAGAAACAGGAGATCAGAGAGTTACTGAGCAGTTAACCTATTGAGTCTTTTAAAGGATATAGGAAAAAATAACATCAACAAGAGACTTGTATCAGGTTCATGAAATGAAACATTCACTCCACATTTGCTGACAAGGTTACTGGTGCAAAACCGAACCTACCATCTTGTGCACAAAGAAATGGATCTAGTGATACCAAAAAAACTGCTATATGTTTCCCTCTTTTCATGCATTAATGTTGTACTTTGCAAGATGACATGATCTGTTTTTTCATGAGAGATGGCTTATGGAAACAGTCTGTCATTTTAAGAGCACACATTGCTTCTGTATTTGTGAGACTCCAGACTCATGAAATACGTTGTATGGAATGCTGTAAATGGACTAAGCCAAAATATGACTTAAGCTTTAGTTCAAAGCATAAAAATAAAAGCTACAGAGAGCAAATTCTTAGTATGACTGCAAATGTGTATAGCACTTCATTTTATGATAAGAGTTCCTCTTCCTCTTAACAATAATTATTAGCGACTAAGTTTTCCAAGTTTCTAGGTGAAGTAAAATGAGATTCTAATGTGCTTTGAAACACAACCACTCTAAATTATCAGCATGCAGAGTTTACTTATATCTGATAATAATTTTAATATTACCATAACAAGTGATTTTAAACAGTGTCTCACAAAATATGAAAAGGTCAGGTGCTGATCTGATATAGGTCAGAATAAGCATTTACCAGAAATCCACAGTACTGATTGGAGTAGTAAAAACATATAAGACAATTCCGTTTAACTGGCTGACTTCTAATTTTTTTATTTTAAATAAAAAAAAAAATCTTATTTTATACATCTTTGAAGTCTCTCTCCATTGCTCACAAATGCGATTCATTCTTGAGATGTTTGCTATTTAACAAGTCATCCAAACTAATAGAATCTAGAATTTATTTTTTAAACTCTAAAGACCTGATGCTTGGAGACATAACTGAGTAGGAGAGAGTACATTTTGGAGAGGATGCAACAAAACAAAAAGTAGTTCCAGAAATAGCAAACTAAACCAGGAGAATAATGGGGTGGCTTTGACATAAGATAATGTAAAATAAGAACTATCTATTTGCACACCCATACCCATTATGCAATTACACTAACTATTTTTAAAAAGCTTGCCAATTACTTTTTTTTTTTCCTGGATTTGGTTCAGGTCCCTTTCTTGATCAACAATGAGTGAAACTTATAGACCTAATATAGCGTAGTATTCATACCATAAAGTCTACTTTTAGACACAAAAGAGAGCCTTACCACTGTAAAACCTACTGAAGGAGAGTTTCATTTGTGCACAATTTCCCCTAATCTTCTTTTTCTAGGTGACATGTCTTGGGAAATAAAAATGGCCTGAAAAATCGCAGGGGAATGCCTAAACCACACAAAGCCTCAAAGCCAATAAAAATTAGGGTACCAGTTAATTACCTTATGAGTTATAAACAAAATATTTTGTCAAATGCTCTCCAAAGGCACCTTTACTTGAAGGAAAATCTGTTTTGGTAAGAAATTCCATTCACTGTATGTAACAAGAAATCAAGGAGTAATGTCACATGAAAGGACTTCACTCATTTTTGTTTGTTTTTTATTTCAGACTATCTAGTTATTTTTGCATCTAGCAGAGGGCTAGATGGTGTATTGAGAGTACCAAATTTCCAGAATTACTACTATTCCCTCATGGTCCGTCCCACAGCAGAGGTCAGTTACAGCTTATCAGCCTGTCCTTAAAAATTGATCTGCAATGTGCTTAGTTCTCATCAGTAAGACCTGAGACTATAAGCTGGAAACCACAACACAGTGGATAGAGTAAACTAGGAAAGGTCTCTGGTGATCCATGTCCAACTTTCAGCTCAGCTACTAACAGAATATAAATAAATAATGCTGCAGTAAGAGAGTGCAATTTAGGAGTTACATAAAGGATCAAATCAAGAGTTGGAAACACTAGTCATTCATTATACTGCACCATGTTTTTCCAGATCTACATGAGCTGTAATGCGCTACTACAGTTAAACTAAAAAACCCCTCAGGTACTACTACTTATGATAACCAGAAACTCAAAAAGTAAAGGAACTCTCATTATTTGTGAAATATAGTAGCAATTAAAAAAAAAAAAAAGAACAATAAAATAACAAAAGCATAGTGTGTTGTGAATGTATTCATAAACACTTAACCTTTTTTGGGAGGGTGTAAAATATTCATTCACACTCTAGGATGTCTGGAAAACCATGCATGTGTTAAGAATATTTAGTCAGCTAGTTTAATAATTGTGCTTTTCTGATAGTACTGTCTCTTCATATTTATGAACCTCACTGCACTCCAGAATGAAGCACATACAGAAAGTTAGCTCAGTTGGATAGTCAGTTTTGCTGCCACAGCAAATGTATTAACAATATTTATCAAGAAATAACTGGCTTTTTTTTTTAATGAATACTTTTTTTCACTCATCTATTCTCTCACATTGATTTTATTTGCTCTAATCATGTGGGTAAAATAATAGGACTCAACTATGTATGCTGTGCTCCCACCTATAAATGCTTAATCTTTTTGAGGAAAAGTGAGAATCAAAAGTATACCCTCAATAGCAAAGTGTTCTATGGAAATGCAGAAGTGTATAGTATCTCTGTGACAGAAAAGAAATAGTTTTGGTAAAAGTATCATTTAAATGCATGTTCCAAGAATGGTGTGTTGTTTTCCTATAAACAAGCCCCATTTTCATTTGTTCAAATCAATAAACTAGTACTTATACACAACTAAACAATACAGAAGATGTTTTGATATTCGTAATTTGAAAACTTTCAAATGGAAATTCTACATGGGAACTCCAACATGCAGATTAACATAAGTGCTTCAAAATGTACTTTAAGTCGGTTATTCATTTTCATTTTCTTTTTTTTTTTTTAACAGATGATAGTACAACTAAACATAAGACTTAGTGTTCTGCAGAATAAAAAATGTATGCAACTCCCTGTTCTTAACAGCAAAGAGTCTTCATTAAATGATTATGGCAATACAGCCTCTGTCATTGCCTCTCTCAGTGCATAATGGTGTGTCCCAAATCATTATGATCCTGGAAATGACATGACGAGAGCTCTGCCCTGTGAGACATGAGAGTTTTCTATTCTGACGAACATCAGTTTCAGCTTTAGGTGCCTCGTAACAGCTTGTGGCACCTGACAACTCACAAAATCAGACCTCATATCAGACTTCATACATTTTTAAATGAACTCTGTTCTTGGTATCGGCATGAATGTCTTCTCAGAAAGCTGTAAATTTTCAGAAATTCTCAGAAGTCAATTGTATTTTAACCTTTGTAAACATCATCCTGCGTTGTAATTTCTCACCTTCATATGTTATGGATTCATGACTTCTCCATGTAAACAGGTTTCTCTCTTTAGTGCAGGCTGTAGAGTGACGTGGTTTTTGGGAGGTCCCTAGGTCAGATTTCTTGTGTCAGCAACAGCATGATCTTAGAAAGTTACTAAAAACTGGACTGTTTGAGTATCCACAGTATATGCTAAATATAGTTCTCTATAGTAATCAACTGAAACTGTGATTCCTGTTGATGTGTCTCAAAGTCTTATATATGCAAATAAGTAAAGTCTTTTACATGTTTTGCATGGTATGGGCAGAGTGCAAAAGAGCTGCTCACTAACATTCTGACTGTGGACACGATACATTCAGTGACTTTGTGCCATCATAAAAGTTCCTCCAAAGTAAATTATATTTAATTTGAAAATGTAATTTCTTTTTACTGCATTAGAATAATCATTATTGAAGGCAAACAACATCTCTTGTTATTCCCCAGTGATAATAAACACAGGAACAAGCTAAACTAAAACAAAGGATCAATGTATATGGAACACTGGCTAGTAATTGGCAAAAGAAATAGGCTTTGAGTAGTCTAGGGAATCACATCTTCAGAAAGTGTAGAAGCATCTTTAAACTAATGTAATGTGAATATCTCAGCTAGGAAATGACCTAGCCTCACCTGATGTACTCCACTCACATTATACAAAAGCAAAGAAAGGGGAGAGCTTGAAGTAACTCAACAGGAACTGCAGAAGCAAGCTGCAAGAATGTAAATTTCTGAATAAAACCCCTCCAGGTTTCATGCTAAGAAATCCATTTCTCAACCTGTGAGGTTCGTCTTTTCTCAGGTCATGAAGAAATGTAAAGATTTCCATTCATTCTGATGGGTTTTATTTATTTATTTTCCATAAGCATAGGAGTTTGTACACAAGTTCTCTGCTACTGGCATTACCAAAACTTGTTCTTCTCACATGGCTCTACAGGGTCCAGTGCTGACCCACTGCCAGACACCATTCTGCACTGTTCTGTGGGTGGCTTTGTGAGAATGTATGAATTCTATGTCATGCAATGATTCATACCTCCACTTTGACTTTAAATCATAGCACCCAGCATTAGTTGGAGCATGAGGTATCTCTATGAGTGGAAATTGATCTGATTTATTTATTCTTGAAATCAAATTGCTTTGACTATAATGTACAGGCTTCAAAGCATCAATTCTCTCTCATCCATTATTACACAGTTTTCTAATTATCTCTCTAATCACACTACCTAATATTGTAAAGTGCCTTAGAGTGTGTAGAGAAGTTGTTGCACATTAAGAAGCAAATTAGCAGATTTGGAGAGTAAAGAAGCTTCTTCTTTGTATTTTTCCCATAGCCATGTGGAAAGAAGAGTCTGCTTTTCATCCTTGTGCTGACACTACAACTCTGAAAGTCCAGGTGGCAGAACACAATCAGACCATATGCTTCAGAGAAAAGTATTTTTCAGAATATCACTTGGAACTTACAGTTCATTAAACTTTACCTTCCTACTCATGCTTTTTAGCATTTGAGTTTGGTGCAGCTACTGTGAAGCATACCAAAAGAGGACCTGGGGAAACAGATGACAAAGCCCGCAACCCCAATAGAGGACTGGCCCTTAGGCAAGAATCTCATCAGCTTCCCTATTTTAGAAACGTCTTCTTGTAACACTCGGTTGTGTTCATGATATAATGTAAAATAAATTAAAAAATGAAAAATAATTCAGTTCTGAAGGTCTATTTCTTCACTAATCCTGCTTCACTAATCCTCATTTTAAGGTGTGTTTTGATTTTTTCCTCAAACTATTGTTTTTCATAGAAAGGCTCATAGACTTTGTGTATATGCCCTAAATAGACCAATTGCCTTCCTCAAATTTTTTTGCTAAGAACTTGTTGCATACTTTAAAAGGTATATAATTTCTTCACTAATATTTAATCAGGTCATCCATTTGTAAAGGGGCACAGATGTCAGTATTCAATTACAAATTCTCAGTTTAGTCAATTAGCTCTCTGATTTCGATATGCTTTTCACTTGCTTAAATGCTGTGAAAGCATTTCTTGTGTTGGTATTACTTCCTTCTTTAAGTCTTCAGTAGCATAAACCCCCCCAAAACTAAACAAAAAATCCCAAACAAAAATCACCAAAACAAACAAAGGAAAAACTAAAACCAATTTCAAAACAAACAAACAAAAAAACCCTTACCAGACTAAGTCAGCCATTTTCTGTCCATCTGAAATATGTTTCCTGGAACATTGTTCATTCTTGACCACGTGTTTTCAAGGATGTTAATTTTCACATAATTTTGAGTCTATTTTGGTTTGTTGCTTTTCCCAATTGCTTTTTGTAAATTCTCATTCTCATCTTTTTTGAAAGGTTTACTGTGCTACATAAAGTCATCAGAGAAAGACATTTGTCCTTGTGCTTGTGTTGTCTATACTTCTTATCATACTCCAGTCTACAACAACTTCAGCCAGAGAAGGGATGTACAGCAGGTTCCACATCAAATTTTTCTGTGACTTTGTTGTTAAAATTTTATGCATCTTCACCCCAGCATTATTTTCATGGCATCCTATGGAAAGCTCCACAATAAAAGAGGATGTGGTTAGTCAAACTCCCTTGAAAAGCATGAAACTGTCCCTGGTATGCATAATTGACCATCACTTATTTTATGTATGTACACCACTCTAAAGAAATTTTTCTACAAGGGGTTATATGGAACTTCACCCATTACAGCCATATTTATTCAGAAATCTGTCTTTTTAAGATTCAATTTTTATGCGCATTTTTATCTCTTTTCCTGGAAAGAAATATCGCATTTAACAGAGAGATCAATTCCACCACCTGACATCTTTAACGTATGCCAACAGTCTTGCTTTGTGAAGCAGGACTAGTCTATTCCTTCTCTATTTTATGCATGAAAAAATTGCCTGATGACACATAGTTCTGCATTTAGATGTGGATCCCGACCTAGCTTTCTCAATTGTTTTGTTCTATGCTTTCTCTCTGTTAAAATCTACATCAGTTGTTTTGGGCCCTTTTTGTTTGTTTGTTTGTTTGTTTTGTTTTAATTTATAAACACATTAAAAAAAACCCAAAAAATTAGGAATAAGTAAAAGGCTTAAATGTCTTCAATATCACTATTCTCAGTTGTCCTGCAGTCTGCAGGGAGAAATCAAAAAACAGGTGGTACTATTTTGAGATTATAATATTAAGAGAGATCAGATAAATTACATACAACTCAGAATGCATCTTAAAGAACACAGTCAGGATCTTCAGCAGGTAATCAAGCAACACAATCTATCATAGCACTTCATAGTTTCTTACTGTACTAATAAAATAAGCTAAAATGAAACAAATATAGGAGGAGGATGAACCAGAGGAGCTGCCATCAAATAGAACTTCACAGGTCAGATGGTATTGATTAAAAGATTTCTCAAACTGTTTTCATTCACAATTGGACAGGAACCAGCACAGAACAATTATTAAAATCAAACAGTCACAATGGTTTTCGTAACAGGTCTGACTCCGAGAGGAAGAACATGGGGCTATCATGTTCAGCCAAGCCTTTTGAGTCCACACCTCCATATGCTTCCATCTCCTTTCAGGAACTTCTCTTTAAGAAGCATTTTCCATACTTGATTTCTTACATCCAACCAGCCAGTTCTCTGCAGATTACCAGTCAAGACTCCACAGGCCACACAAAATTTCTCACTAATTTTACCCATTTATTCCCCCTTATCCTTCTCCTACACTACTACTACTGTCAGGTATAGCAAAAGTAAAGTAAAGGGAGAGACTATTACAAATATTTTAAATACAGACTGTTACTCATATGGGTGCACCTTTGAACCCCTAGAGGGAAATCCGTTACATCTTAACACATGGAAAACAGGTCCATACCAGTTATTTTGCAAATGCAAATGTTTACAGTGTGATCAGGTGAAGTGTCCTGTCTGTTAGCTCTGTCCATGTACAAATGTCTTCATTTCTATTGAAGATGCTGCTGGAGAGCATTTTCTAGGCTACACAAACCTCTCATCTGAACCACTGCAGCCACTTTTGATTTGTGTGTACAAAAAAATCAGGCCCTACGAGTTCATCTCTAGGGTTTAGATTGGGGGATGTGTTAAAACCCATCCAGAAGTACAAGATAATTTAACGATCAGTTATTATTCTATCTCACCAGTAAAATTATAATGGTCCTAGTGATTTTACAATGGAAGTTCAAGAGAAAATGTTTTAAAACAGTCCATCAAAACAAAAAAAAAACCCAACAACCTATGCCACGCTACAATAATGTCACAAAAAATCATCAGATAGCAACATCCAAAAAAAAAAAAAGTATTTACAAGCACTTCTTAAGAAACAGAAGAGAACATGCTAGGATGAGAAGGAAGAGAGACAATGGGGAACTACTGTTTGAAGAGTTCAAGTTCCTTATCCATGTTGTGCAATACCTACAAACAAGGTAGCTCATTTAAGAAAAAAAAAGACATTTAATTTGCTTTTAGATTAACCACCCACTGAGTGAGGTGTGATGAAGAGATGGTCTCTCAATTGCACAAAGCACTACGGGCACCTCAGAATTGGAACACAAGTCAAAGTTTTAGGATACAGAGACTTGAATATTAAACAAATTAGAGAACTTTCTGCGTACAAGTAAACTGCAGTAAATCCGTTTTTGACATGTAGTATCACACAGACATTGCAATAAAATGCTATTTTATATCATAAATAGCCAGAAGGACTACTTACCTCTCCATTAATTAGTAGAAGACTACTACGAAACAATCAGTTTGTTATCTATAAATAGGACTAAGAGTATGAGGAAAAAACTCCACGCTTTTTAACCTGAAGGACACAAACCAAATGAGTATAAACTATACTCATGAAAGAAATAAAGCTGGAAATTAGAGGAAGATTTCTAAACATATTTGAAGTTTTTGATAGAGCTGCCCAACAGCAGCAGCTAATTAAAAAACCCCAAAGAGACAAAAAAAAACAAAACCCCCACAACCAAAACAAAGAAAAAAATACTTTAAAAAAACCCCAAAACCCCCCAAAAAACCATACTAAAACAAAAAAACACACACACACACACAAAAAAACAAACAAAAAACCCCCAACTAACCAAAAAAACAAAACCAAACCAAAAAAAAACCCAAAACCAAACAACCCACTCAATTGTTTCATTATTAAGTTTGGCTTGTTAATGAATGGAATAATATACTGCCATTATCTGCAATATGAGGACATTGGTATCAACTATACAATTGGCCTTATGCTACTTCTTTAATTACTGAGAAAGGTATTCATGCCCAATGCATTTTTTAGAAGAGTGCTGAGCTCTCCTGGCCAAAATATTTGGAACGTACTCTCCCTCAAAACCAGACACTGGGAGAAAAGGCAGCGGACAGATTTTCAAACTATCAACATCCAGTGGCTGGAGAGGTTGATCTAGATTGATTTTACCGGCAGCTCCTGAGTAGACACATCTTGAATGAGAAGGGCAGAAACAGGCCTGCAGTATTGAGACCCTGATGGTTCTCACTGATTTTATGTATTCTTCAGGGCAAGTTTAACACTGACCTTTGTTTTAGGCATAGTCCTCACAAAACTCGCTCAATTCAAAGTTGCTGCATTTGATTTCCTTAACAGAACTATACCTACTTCAGGCAAGCTTTAAGATGGCTGTATTCTGACTTACAGCTGAGATGAGCTGCTCTGTGAGAGAAAAGTAGAGGAAGAGATTTCATGTCTTCCACCCTGACAAAATTCTCCTATTTCTGTTATTTACAAATTCCATCAATATTATACAGAGATAATTTATTTAATTAGAGAAATCTGTACTTATTGATACACCATACACGTTTGGCTGCCTGTAGTAGTCAATAAAATATCCAAATTACTAGGATAAATTGGCTGCTACAGGGCTAGGATTTTTAACATCTGGAAAAAAACTCCAACCAGGTACTTAGATGAAATTATCATTGCAAAGTATCTTTCTCAGAAGGTGGTAGTGAATCAGCACAAAGGATCTGAAGTACCCTGTTATATTAAGAGGTGCACTGTCTTTGCCTTCCTCTCAACCAATTATTAAACATCTTCGCAATCTTAGTCTATTTAAAACAGAAAACTATTATTATACTTTGTTCCTCATACTCCATAGTGCCTGTGCTCAGATTCTCTTTACACCTTGCATTGCTGGTAAACTCCATATTTGCATTCAGTCTTTTAACTTGTTAGATTGTCTTGAGTTCTAACTCAGGCAATATGAATCTACTGACTGTTTTTATTTAGTACATACTTTTTCCTAGAGAAACAGATTTCTATGAATGTATAGCTCTCACGGTAGTATCTCATACAGATTGGTCATATAGCCCAGGGCAAGATAGAAGACAAAGCAAACTAAAGCTGAGTTCTGCTTTAGCATTTTCTCTGTACCCCTGAGCCATAATTGCCCATACTATCCAGTCCATAATACCTTTTGTGTATCTGGAAATTATTATGATTATGGATAATATTCTATTGTATGATATACTGTCTCTACCATCACTCCATTTAAGTTTTATTTTTCTAAGTGCTAAAGCCAATTAAACATTTATGTCTAATAACATTTTAGCAGTATTCATCCACATGTATCTATTCAGACTTTCTAAACCAAATAATTTTGTTATCACGTTTTCTTCCTTTCATTATATTTTCAGAGAATTCATTTTTTATCTCTCAAATTTTGTCCTCTATTTTTTTCCTCTCCAGACTTTAAAAATAGTACTGTTTTTCAAAGAAAATCCCTTTGTAAATAACATGACATCTACTTATGCCCCACCTGCTAGCAGAAGTGAATGTAACTTTGCTGCTTGAAACTGAATGTGCAACCATTTCTAGAATAGTAATATCTAACTAAGTAATTTTGTGTAATTATCAGCTACAGTAGCATAAAGATCTTTGGACCATTTTCCCTTGTGAACAAGTTCTTCCCTAAATCTAATTCACTACACTGAAAATTAATATTCGTTTGTTATTTATTTTGCTCTACAGAATCTGCTCTTCAAAGAATGAAAAAAAAAAATTTGAGGAGCAGCTCATTTACCTTGCTTTTCAGAGCCCACATTATTCACTATTTATGAGCATTCAGGTGACTGCTAGGCATTCATGGAAATATTTGTGAATCCCAAGAGTTCAATAGATTGTTTCATGAACGATGATTCATCTGGAAGTTTGCATTGCAACTGGATTATCCTCTACTGAAGATCCACTATTTATTACTGGCAATTCTTCATCTTAACGATACCCATCATGGAAAATGCCGAATCAATATCATCTAATACATGTGACCAATAATCACTTTTAGTAAAGAAATACCATTTTCAAACACTATCTGAATTTCCAGGTAATTCTTTCTTGACTTCTATAGTCTTTGAAAAAACAAATCCACACCAAAGCTGGGTTGTATTTGCTCTAAACATAGCAGGGGTCGTTCCTTCCTTTCCTTCCTTTCTTCCTCCTTCCCAAACCTTCCTTTCCCTTCCTCCCTCCCTCCCTTCCTTTCTCTCTTTCTCTGCTACCTTTTCTTCCTTTTTTTTTTTCTTTTTTTTTAATTTGGGAGTGGTGTTAACTAAATAATTTCCCTACATCTGGTAACTGGGAGGATAGAAAAGCTGTTGACCTGTCTTTATTGTTCTGTTTTTTAATGCTTTCAGATTTTAATTGTGTTTTTCCAGTATTTCTGAAGTTGTGTGGGTACAGGTGATGTATGGAATCAACAGCCAATGGCCTTGTTTAGTAGAATCAGCTACAGCATGATTCTCTGTAATTACCAGCACTGGGCATAATCATCAACTATCATCTGTCTACAATGCAAAAGTACCTTTGCCGAAAATATTGTTTATATTTAAAATCAATATGTATCTGAGACAAATAATCTGACCAGCTCTGCTTCTCTTGTTCCATATTCCCTGTTCATAGACATACCTTCAAAGATAAATGTGTCTAGCCATAAAAATAGAAAAGCCTTAATGTCACATGAGCTACACTTCTAAATTCCCAAAGAGAGGAGTTTTATTTTGTAGCATTTTGAACCAGGACAGTTAACAGCTACAATCCCTGCTGGCAACCTGTCAGTTTGGCATTTTTATTTCAAAGCCACATATGGTTCCCAAGTACAAAATAAACATTAATTATGTCTTTCTGTGCCTTTTTATTATGTACTTCTGTAGTCTTCTCTGGGGTCTAGGGGTGTGTTTGTTTATTTTACTATGTCCAGAATATCAACCATTGCCATCTCTGCAGAAGTCTGTTACTGGCTCCTGTGGTGTTGGGGTTTTGTGAAGATTCTTTTGTTTGTTTGGGTCTGGGGTATTTTGATGCTGTTTCAGGTGGTTATTTTTCTGTTATTTTGTTTTTTCTTGGGTTTTGATTTTTTTTGTTAAGACAAACAATTATAGTCTTATTTTGCGATACATTTGTATTTAAGTAAGATACTTATATACATGCAAATATATAAATATAGGTGTGTCTTCAGATGTTCAGGTTGCTTCTTTTGGGTAATTGGTACCAGAATGCCATAAAATATGATGTGTGCAGAACTTTAGATTTTGAAAAGTCTTCACACTCACATTAACTAATTAATGCTAATTAATACATCAAGAAAACAATGCAGACACTTCTTAAAATTCAAACTGAAGTTACAGTTTTCTTGGTGTACCTCATCCCTAATGGCACCAGCAAAAGCTCGACAGTAACTTTTATAACCAAAGATCTGTAGTTTTGAATTCTATTATATTTGCATTTAGACTCCTAATATGTTTTGTGCATATTTTTCTCTTTGGATGTTGAAAGGGTTTTTGACTGCAAAGCACATTCCAATCTTTTTTATTTTTCTGAATGCCTTTTGGTTTAGTGATGAAAAAGCTAAAAATACTCTTCCAATAATGTGCTATTATTATTCAAATGTAGTTAAGTCAAAGACATAAACTAGGACAGGATCATTAAATATGTCAATAGTCTATTTTCCCATCTATTTTTTCTCATTATAATGTCTCTAATTTTTCTGATTGATACTTCCCAGCCTAATGAAATGAGTGTTAGGAAAAAAAAAAGAAAAAAAAAGAAAGATATGTGATATGTAGTTGTGGGGGAGAAAGTATTCTCCTGCAGAGAGAGAATATGAAATGTTACTGAATACTGCAGTGTAGTGGCATTTTCATTCCACTCTTTTTACTGCTCAGCTTTTTGGGAAGCACAGCTGATTTATTATTTCTGTCTCACAGGAGCTGGACAAGACAAACTTGGAATATAAATATAACCTCTGTGGTCTAGACAGTGCTTCACAACCTTCTCAGCCCATAACTCAATTCTAGCAATTTGAATTTTTCTTGGCATTTTCCCATCTCTTTTATTGCTTGTTGAGCCTGGTGGGTACAAGTGCCTTACAGGTTGGGCAGTGCTGCTCTAGTACAGAGACCCTGAGCAGAGGGTCACTAGACAGATTTCCCCAGATGTACCATATCTCACTATGCAATCGCATGCAACTGAGTTCTGTCTTTTTCTGTTTCCCCTTCTTTCCTCTGTAAGCCCTTTAGGCCATAGCATTTTTAGAACACCTCTTTAGCAGAATAGCACCCTACTTTCTACAAAGACTAGAGCATGAAGCAAATAGTATAATCAGATACCACTGCTTTATTTACAACACATTACTAATGTCAAGTGTGGCACTCTTTTTGACTCATGATTAGCTCATTCAAATGGTAATGCTCACTGGAAATCTTTATGTTAGCTTTATTGAAGAGAGTCTACAACTCCATTTGTTTACACAACAAAATGGCATAGAGGAAGAAAGAAGAAAAAAGAACTGTTTACAAAGGATCAAAGATGACCACACAACCCCATCCAAGTGACAGCACCAAGAGCACAGGTCCTCCACACACAACGTGTCTTAAAGAAAGGCCCTGTGTAGAGATCAGTTCTCCAAGAGGATGGGAAAACACAGATCAGCTTTCTGGCCCTAGAGCAAACAAACATGGTTTTCACCCAAAGGCCTGGATCACTCATGTATTCAGACTAGGATTTACAGAGAACTGATTAATTGAACAGATTAAGACTAAACTCTTCTGTGTTAACTTCATTCTGCAAACATTGTTAGTTTTATCATTTACCATCTAACTTTCACTTGGTGTTATAATAGAGGCAACAACTCAACCTCCCAGGCTTCTCCAAGGGAGTTTGAAGCACTTCACCGGAGTACCCCAGTGGGAACCTCCAAGATCACACTCAATGAACAAACTCAGGGATCCAAAGTAACTACTTTACGTCCAGTACTTCATAGCTCTGCCACTAAACCTGAGCAAAAGCACTGCTGGGAAAAGTGAATTATATACCCACAGTTCTGCTGCATAAAAGTAAGGAGAAAGGGCAGGAGTTGTAATTGACATAGATGATATTTAAGAACCATGATTTTTTTTGTTTTTCTTTGTTTCTAATTCTCAACCTTGTACAGTAAACATCAACATGAATCCTGGCCATCTTAAAAACTGCAGACTTAGATGAGTCAGGAGCATTTTTTCAAAGCATGTATTTATTTTCCCTTCTTTATTTCTTAGTCAAAAGTAAAATTAATCTGTATTCATTAAGAAATATCATTAATTCAATCCCTGTGTTGATTCACATACTCTGATACTACAGACTTTGGGGGATGGATCATGCATGAGCAATTTCTCTACAAAGTTTAAGGCTGTCACTTAATATCTTATTGTTGAAAACAATTCATTATCACTAGATTTGACCTAGCCATTTACAAAGCATCTGCAATTTGGACACATAAAACATTTTTGGTTCCTTAAATAGCATTAAAAGTACTTTGTTATTATTATAACATTTTCTATCTATTTCTTTGCTATAGCCTTATTTCTCATGCCTGCATTTACAATAATAGTATCTGCAAAGGTTTAATAAGGAATAAAGCACAGCAACAAACCACATGACAAAAAGGTTATGAAGGTGTTGTATAAAAAGGATACACTTCTGTTGAGCACAACAAATGAACAGTTTGTGAATTTACGTACTAACCCCTGGAATGAGGATGCCAGTTATAGATGTCAGATTAAGCTCATGATGTTTCATGACCTCCTTTTCCACTCATCTCAGCTGTGCCAGACAAAGACAACTACACACAATACTTTGACACTCCCATGTTCGCCATCCTCAAACCACAGCCATCCGTAAGACAGAAGTTGAATTATCCTGTCTCCCCCAACACAGCCAATTTCACAGGAAAGTAATACCCTTCTCTGTTTTCACCTCCCATTAATCACTGAGCATTTGTTTGTTCTTAACCCATAAAAAACTAATATCCCAACAAATATCCTTCCACATAACATGGAGAGGTATGTTCAGCTGAGACTGAAGCAGTCCAAGTTCATATTCCAAGCTAAGTACTGCTCAATCTGCAGGGCCAAATAGACAGATGGCAGCTAAAATACACTAAATGAGGTATGAAGTACCATAACCAGGTGTGAATTCTTAAGCAAATTATAGTAAGGTAGTCCTTCAAAAAATTAATAACAGCTGTTTTAGCTCAGTCTCAAATGGCTTATTTCTGATGTAAATGCAGACAGACTAATTCCTCCAGTCTGAAGAGTGAACTACTCTGCAAATACAGTGACAAAAATAGATTAAGCAATTTCAATTAACTGTTGCATTTTAAATCTCACTGAAATATATGCCTAGTTTTTCTTCATACGAAAGCTCATCCTTTTTCTTTCTGTCAGCAATACTGTTCTCTTCTTCCTTCGTGTTCTCTGAGTTGTAGCTACAAAACTCAAATAATGAACTAACATAGCTGGCATGTGAAAAAAGATGCAAGTAGCTGGATTCCTCAAGAGATATGCAAAGGCTGTCTACAGTCTTAACAACAAAGGGGCTTTCTGCAATTCTAATAAACATTTACAGCATTTGCATATACAGAATATTCTGGTTGATCTCCAGGAAAAATGCAATTATTTGCCTGTATGTAGTAAGTATATTTTATATATTCCACAGGAAAAAAAAAAAAAGGAGATGTCTTGATAGCAGCTTTTGATTCTATTTCAATAAAAGCAGACCAGTACGTTTGTGTGCACTCTGAAGTGATACAGTGTTTTCTGGATTCATTTTTGATACATCCAAATACACTTTATTTTCAGTGTGTAAAATGTACACATACCAAAAAAAAAGGATATAAAAAATTCAATCAATACTTTACTCAAATTACTTGTCACCTGAGGCACTTTAAGACATTATTACTTTGAAAGCTGAGATCTTTATTTAGCCTACCTCTCCCATTTCTGTCAACTAGCTTGAAACTTTTAATGAAACTAAATATAAAGGTTGTTATTAATTACTTTCCCAGCTATATAGCTTCCTATATATAAAACTTTCCTATACTACCACACATACTTTCCCTCAAATCAGTCTATAACATGTCTCTGGAAGTAACTTAACATGAATTCTTGTCACTTCAGGCAAACACCTGAATTTCTATTCCTATTTAACCCAGATATCCCTTTTCTTTGTTCTTTCTTCTATTCAACTTACTAAACTTGAAATCGTTCAACACAGATTTGCCCTTTAAGTAACTTATTCCATAATTATGTTGCCTTTTACCACTCAGTAAAATAAAGCAAGGGTTTAATGAAAAGCTGCCTCAGGATATTTACCTTTTTCCACACTTAAGAATCAATATCAGTTTGTATTCAAGAAGCACAAATCAACGATATCCACCAAACAGGCAACAGTATCTACTGAACTGTGAGAAGACAAAACTTTAAAGGCATGTCCCTCAGAAAAAAAAAAAAAAAAAAAAAAAAGCTGCTTTTCTCTAGTTTTGTCAGTCTTCTCACAAATTCAACAGAAACAATTGTATATATAGCAATCATAGGGAAGTCATCATGCAGGTAGAAAATTCTATAAATAGAATTTATAGTCTAACTAATGTATGTGACCCTCTTTCTTCCTAGGACACAATACAGTCTTATGAAACTATTAAATTATTTGGAAAAAAAAATCACAAGGCCTAATTTTTTACTCAGTTTACAAATTAGCAAAGGAACATGTATAAATCCCATATCAACAATGCCTGTGCAATCAACACTCCTAGGAGGAGTGACTACTTGGAGATACAGTGGGAAAACAGAATCCTAGATTTGCTCTTCAGGATATGCTGGAGTCCATTTGGGTGAATGAAATAAAACAAGGTTTCTCTCTCACTGTCCTTTTAAAAATATTTATGTAGCTATTTGAATACCCAATATCAAGCCCAGACAAGTCCAAAATCATTAAATAAGCTTTTATACCTTTGGGTATCCAGAAGTGCTATATGCATAGCTCTACAGAGTATTATTAAAGTGACTTAAATGTAGTTTAGAATAACAGAATATTCTGAGGTAGAAGGGACCCACAAGGATCACAGAGTCCAGCTCTGAAGTGAATGACCCATATGGGGATAAAACCTGCAAACCTTGGTGTTATTAGTACCAGGCTCCAACCAACCAAGCTAATCTCATGGTCAGTCCATGTCAAGTTACATGAATGTTCAAATATTACTCCATTGCAATAATGCATTCATGCTTATCATCTGAAACATGTCAGGATTCAAAATATGAGGGAGCAGGCAAAAAGAAGGACTGCAGTGGTTCTTGAACTAAAAATTTTGCTATTTTTTGCAAGTCTGTACAACATATATCACATAAATAAAAAATGGGAAGTTTCCTCTGCTAGTCCTGGAGAGTTTGTACTGTGGGTCCAATAAAATAGAGAGAAGGATCCACAGAACTAGTCAGTATTTCATCTCTACTGGTACTTTACTAGAGTATGTCAACATCTGTATTTTATAGATAAGTTCATATTTCAAAGTTTATTTCCTGTAAACATTACATGATAATATAGCTTTGTGCAAATAAGCATAAGCTGAAGCTAAGTTCCAAATTTATTGTTGATTGATTGCCCTTTGTTACAGGCAGAGAACAGATATAGTCAGAATACACAGTTATCAGTAAGTTCTGAGACAAAAGAGTTTACCAACCACAAACTCCAGGTCCCACTTTACTAATTGAAAATTTTATTGTTGATCTAAATGGAAGCAGAATTTGGCTAACTTCCTGAGATCCAACCAGCTGTGAAACATGGCCCACTGTGTTAAAGAGCCTGTGAAGCTATATTGTGCAGTAAAAGTAGTTTGTGCTGTGCTCCAAGGATTTATTTAGATGCTCTAAATGAAAAAAATCTCAAAAAATGAAAACAACAATAGAAAAAGAATATACAGATGTAGATATCTTAGTAATAAAGAACTTGCTCAAAGATTTTGGGATCCTGTAGTTCAAGTCATAGAAAAATATTTTTATTAGCACCTTCTAATGTTGTCTCATAGAACTTTATGCCAACTGGGATAATCACATATATTTTTGCTCTCCTTAGCTTAGACATGTATATTCAGGCACAAGTTGACCCAGAACAAAATCCACATGACGTAACTGAAATAAATATTATACAACAGGGCATATTTCAGACCTATACCAACTACATCCCTCACTCCTGGCCCTGCTTTCTATGATCCAAGGGCTATAAGACCTGTCACATACTTCAAAGAGCTTATTAGCAAGGAGATGTGGATGGGTTCACAGCTACAGATGATGTTAATTTCAACCTCACAGTGGGACATATGTAGGTTTCCTGTACAGCTGCATCCCTGCAAAATCCAGTGATAAGATCTGGATTTTATTACCCACAAACACAGAGGCTGGACAGCCCTACTGCCACATGCACAATGTAGCACGTCCAGACTGCTTTTGAGATATGAGCACATCATGACCAACAGGTTGCCCATTCCTGCATAGGAGTTTAAATGGGGTCTTTTGGATGATTTTGAGAAAACAAGAATCTTGACATAACCATTTTAAACCTTTCACTGTCAGGAAAAAACAAAAACCAAACCAAAACAAAAAAATACAAAAATGAAAACAAAAAGACCCTTGGTGGGAAATATGTAGCTCTCATGACTCTCCTGACTTTATTTTGTGGTTCAGATTATACACTCAAATTTATTTCCTGTAATGTATCACAGTTTCCAATGCTGCTATAATAATGATTTTAAAAGTTTATTTAGTTTAAAACTCCATTTCCTATCAAAAAAGGGCCTTAGTAATTTTTTTATCACTGTTCTTTTAGACTTTTTCACCTTGATGCAAAAACAAAACATTTCTCCTGCTGTCTTCAATATTGACACTTGACTGTTACCACAAGGAGACATTTACAGGGGTACAAGGTTAACATTAAAGTGCTTTTTTCCCCCCAGGAGTGCTACAGTAGTTATAACAAATGCCACAGCACCTAATTGCCCTTCTTCAGTTTTATCCAGATCTTCAATGTTCACAGAGACTGTGGATATGCTAGCCTGAGTACAGGGATAGCAGCTCCTTCCTCTCTCCCCTCCCCTCATGTACATCACTCACGGTGCATGCACACACACCTTGCCTTGCAGCCTAGGAGAAGCTGCACCTTTCTAACCTCCATTCAGGTGAGGGATATGGCTGCTGCTTCATGTACCATTTTGAAAGACAAGAAGCCATGCATTTCTCCTTGTCTGTGCAGCTCAGCAAAGGATGCTCATCATGTCACTAATGAACTGCCTCTAGTCTGCCAGTAGTTATTTTACATATCCTCCAGTATACTTAGAGATCTACATATAAAACTGAGCAATCTATTTATGCATCTGCAGTGCATTCCAGAGTACTTCAAGTTTTTAAAACAATGACTTACCATCCAAGTCACTCATACTAAGAAACAGCAACACAACCCCAGTATTTGTTTTACAATAGTACATAGTAATAGTACAAGAGGTGATGGCTTTAAACTGGAAGAGGGTAGATTTGGATTAGGTCTCAGGAAGAAATTCTTTACCGTGAGGGTGGTGATACACTGGAACAGGTTACACAGAAAAGCTGTGGATGCCCCATTCCTGCAAGTGTTCAAGGCCAGGCTGGACTGGGCTTTGAGCAACCTGGTTGTAGTGGAAGGTGTCCCTGCCCGTGTCAAGGGGGTTGAAACCAGATGATCTTGAAGGTCCTCCCCAACCCAAATAATTTGAAACGTCAAGAATTTAAAAAGACAAAAGGAAAAAAAACCCAAGATAAATTTGTCACACACATCTCCCCTGGTTCCATCTCTGCACATTTAATTTTAGATAGATAAGGAAGTATAAGGAAACATTTCCTTTGACATTTAAAAATAATTATTCTCTCGTTTCTCAGCATCAGCTACCCAGTGTAAGTTCACATGTGAAAAGAGAACTAAAAGATTATGCATAAATTAGAATAAAACTAAGTCTCCAGCTACACTTTTCAAAAGAAAACCACTTTAACAGGCTAAAATAATGTTGCACTTACACCTGGCTTTGCAAATTTCATCAACTATTCATAGCATCTTTTTAATGGGTAATGCTACTCCATTTCTATATATTTATATGAAAACCAAAATTAATCTTTGCTTCATTCACTTCTTTCAGTTTTCTAAGTGATAACAGAAAATTTTCTGTACTTGACATTGATATGCAAGTAAAACATCTACATCATCTGCAGCATTCTTTAAAACAACAGTGTGGTTTGAGCTCCCTGTTGTTTCATAGCATACAGAGGCAGCTTTGATAAAAGGAATTCAAATGAGCTGTGCAGGTCAGGCACATTTTAACTTTTTAATTTTTCCTCAAAAGGTCTTTCAGCAAATAGCTTTGAATACATCTAAGAAATACTGTTTCCTATTTTGTATAGTACAGCATTATCATTTCTTCAAAAGGAAGGTTAGAAAGGATTGACAAGCTAGTAATAAAACCCCTAAAGAAGGGATTAGCATTTTGGGAAGGGCAAGGACCTACAAAAAATTATCATTATTTAACATAATTAACATTGTTATTTAGTTTGACTTTTTCCAGTCTTGTCATGCTTTAGGAATAATTTTCCCTAACTTTAGCTACAACTTCAACAAGTCCAAATATATTCTCAGAAAACAGGTGGCTAATCTCAATAGCATTTTCCTTGTGGTTCCCCCCACTTATCTAATTGGCATGAGTATGACCACTATTGACAGCCTCAAGCAGAATTTGAATGTCACAGCATCCAATTTCACCCTCTTTCTTCCACTCAGAGAGAGGATGAAGATGCTTCCTCTGACTTGCTCAGGGGAACCCTTTATTAGAAACATGATGAATGACTACATTAAACAAAACACCCACAATACAAATGTGAGAATCTGGAGCACAAAGAAAGGTTGGAGTTTTGGTTTGTGTTTTTGTTTTGTTTTGTTTTTTGTTTGTTTTTTAATGGCTCAAAGGGATACAAATTTGAAAAATATGAGTAATTTTTTTCTAATTATTAAAGTGACACAGGTAGGAACCTAATGAAGTTTCCCCATCCCCAGGTTTTTACATATGCTCTGCACCATACCATTCCACGTGTATTAAGTCATCACTTCAGAATTTAATCTTTTCAGAGGAAGCAGACTTCAGATTTTGCATGCAGCTGCTAAATAAAGAAAGATCTGTTTGTAATTAAAATATTTAAATATTATATTACTTACTAGTTACACATAAAATAGCATACATGCAAAAACATCTTCAGCTTTAATCAAGAAAGGAGGTGTTAAAATTGTCCACAATGCTTTAGCCTGAATGACAGAACAGAGAACTAGTTATGGGTTATAACTGTTTAGTTGATCCACTTAGCTAAAGTTACAATAGCTAAGATACTTCTTGTGCATTCAGTCCTTGGGATAATTACGCAACATTTCCCAGTAGTACAAAATTATGAAAATCACTGGGGGAGGAGGGGTTGTTTGTGGCAACTGTGTTCAGCTGTGTACAAACTGTGTTTCTTCTGTGTCTGGGATGTTCCAGCATTAATATATCTGAGCAAACAAGGCATTGTGCTACAATTCAAAGAACCTGTACTCTGGTGGCAGAGATCTGCTGTACCATCCTTCACACATCAGGGTACCACTGTTCCTCTTTCTACTTCTTTCATCTTAACAGTGACAGATGTTTGGGACTAGAATAGCATATTATACTGTATTTCTATTTCCCAAATGCTTTCAGGCCTGGCTTCACCTGAGGCCTTTAGGTGCTAATGAAATATAAATGATAATGCAGACACTGAGCTCTAAGTGTTTCCTAAAAGTGTAGCTGAAGAATACATTTGAAATAATACAGGATTCATTTGTCCTACAGGATTTTTTAATGTCTTGCACAGACCTCACATTTTCAGACAAGTATGCTTTGAGGTCAGGGCAAGAATTCTCACATAAGCAACTCAGCTAAAACTAATGTACTTGAGAGGCTTAATCAATTCTCCTTTTGAATGCATCCAACTTTACAGCAAAGCAGCATTTCAGTGATGGAGTACAGAAGAACATACTGGAGAGGTTCCTTTCAATTATAGCATTTTGATTTGACAGAACAAAGTTTGTCTTTTGCAGACTGTGGATTGCTAGCTAGAAATATATTAACTTTTGGGAGAAGAAATTTCTGTCACATCATTCTAATATGTTTGTCAACCACTTGATGTCTCTACTGGGATAATATAAACTTATCTGAATGGTCACATCTTCACTGAAATCATTAGTTATCCATTAAACACTAAAAATACCCAGAGGACCAATTTTTAGCAAGAAGGATAGCAGAGTGATTATCAAGGCAGGCCCCAAATACTTTGAACTGCACAGCAGCAGCTGATGCAGGTTTATTCTTTCCACTTCCACAAGTTATTTAACACACTAGTTGGGCAATCTCTGGTTATCCTGCATTAGGTATACCCTTTTCTAAAACAAAGATTAGAATCTGAATCAGATCTTCATCTTCTCATCACCCTTTTCCAGATTCCACTGAAGTCATTAGTATTTTGAACTCAGTAGCTGCAGCAGGACTTGGTCTGCCATATGTGTGAGGTCCACTGAAAATTCATACTTTGGAATTAACTGCAGATTATTGCAGAATGGGGTTTTATTTGTTAACAGCTACCCAAATATTTTATGTATGCAGATGTCACTGGCATACTCCTTTAGGCATGTATATATTGATGTATACCTAGATAGATATGTGTAAACTTAAATAGCTTGAAGCCTTTGGCAGAACATAAAAATGAATAGTGAATGCTCCAGAATTTTGATGCGAACCAGGGTTTTAGAGAACCCAAACCCAAGAATATATGCACCATAACAACATGAACAGATCACTTTACATATAGTATTCATTTGCAAACTTTTATTAGAATAAAACATGCAAATTAAGACAACATATTACGGAATGTTAAGATGTAAATAGAGATAAATGGAGAAAGTATAGAGAAATCCTAAAAAAGAAAATAAAATGGTTGCCAGAGGACAGCAGAAAGTGAGAGAGAGACAAACTAAGCTAATAACTTTAAGAAAAGAATCACAGAGGATGTTGTGGACATCTTGATGAAGACTTCCTAAGGGCACAGGGAGAGGAAAAATATGATATAAGGGGGAAAATTCTCAGGCAATAAAGCTGTCAGATGTAAGAGATCTTAACTAACACAATATCTGAATAGAAATTCCATAGATTGCAAGTCAACTATAGTATTAAAATACATTATGTTTGACTGCACCTTCAGTTACAGAAAGTACCAAATACAAATTTACAACAGACAAGATTCAGTCAGGAAATATAAGGATCAAATACCTATCTCATTGCCACAAAAAAATTGAATGAATGGTGTTTATTTCTGCAGAGACCTCACAGACTTACAAAAAGCATCTAATAGAATGCATGGAATAAATTTAGATAAACTCCTGGACTATAAGGGAAATCTACCCCTCAAACACTGAACACTGGTGTTCACTGATGAACAAGAATTTTGAGCACTGAGGAAAACAAACAAACAAACAAAAACAAATAAAAAACCCCATACAAACAAAAAAAACCCAACCAAACAACACAAACTCCCCAAAAACAAAGAAATTCAGTACTTCAGGTGTCTTGGCAACAAAAATGATAAAATGCATGCAATGGGCAATGAAATTTAGGTCAGAATAGCAATAAACACAAATCTTTGTAATCCTGTATCCAGCTAGACAAAAATAAAGCCTCTGGATACTAAAGTATGAATATTCAAGAAAATATAAAGACAAATTTTCCATGTAGAACTTCAAACTGCAGACTTAATGATATTCTTCAACAAGATCCTCACAAACTGTTGTTTTAAAGAAATTTTCAGTATCTGATTGCCAGGACAAATGGTAGGAGAAAAGGCAAAAAATAAAGCCATTTGGGATCAGAAATAACTTATCAAAAATTGCAATATTTGGAATATCTATAAGCACTAATAAGACTCACCTATGACAAGAATATTAAATGAAGAACACTGAAGTGGAAATAGTCCATTTTGAAGATTTAAAATAGAGGCTTCTTAGAAAACAATTAAGATGACAGAGATGATTACAAAAGACAAAGATAAAATAACACAACAGTCTCAACTGCACTCCAAAGTTATTCTAGAAGACTAAATGGACAAATTAATATATTCTTCTCCTGCATTCTTAGGTACTTCTTGTGGATGGCGTTTTGAACATAATTACAATTCCTTCCTGATCCCACAATGGGTCTTGATGACTGCAAAGTCACCTCAAAAACACATTTCTGTTGTCTGGTTAACTACATAAAAATAAGTATTATAAAGCCAAGAGAGTGCTTCCGTGGACATGAGAAATAAAGAAACTTAAAATCTCAGAAATTTAGAGGAGAGGGACAAGGTGTCTTGAAGTCTGTGAAAGGGAGGATATAAAGAGGTTTGAACACGCTACACAGAATCACAGGGCATGCTGACCAGAAGGGACCCATGAGGATCATCGATCCCAACTCCTGGCCTTCCATAGAATCATCTCCAAGAGTCACACCATGTGCCTGAGAATTGTCATCAGCTTCTCATCTGCAACACTGAAGCACCCCCCCCCCACTCCCTGTAAAATATTGCCTCCTGATTGTAATTCCGACTGTGACAGGAACTTGACATTAGACTATTGTCCAATTAGCACAGGTCTAAGGAGAAGCAAACAAGGCTCAGGGAAGAAGAATGTATCCACAAAGAAAGCCAAACTCAGGAGCTGTGCTAAGAATCAGCCCTAGCTGGGCTCAGTGGGTGGAGGAGGAGGGTTTTGGGGGGTGTGATGGCAAAATCTCTTCACACCAAACAGAAGGAGTAAACACCCCACTGCAGGAAGACCACATACACATGGGACATTCACATGAGAGGCAGCTGAGAAGGGGTCATAAGACATCAAAGACCCTCAAAGTGCTCCCCAGACTCATTCCTGAGGCCTTCCACCACTAGAGGAATGTGTGTGATCCAAGTAATGCAACAAATCCAGAGCCTGTCCAAGAGACTGCAGAGCTTCCCCCTCCTAGGGGAGGTGCCTGAGCATCTCCTGAACAAATATTAATCCAGTGGACTTTTTGTTTTAGGGGATCCTCACCACCTAGAAGTCTAGAAGAAGAGGACCTACAGGATGCCTTCAGGTTCCATGAAATAGTGAAATTTTATCTATTTAATCTCTTTCTATCACTCTCTCTCTTCCCTGCCCTCTTCTTTGTCCTCTTTCTTTTTCTCTCTCTCTCTGCTTCACATTTACTGTTAAATAAAATCCATACTATTGACATCGACATATGGTCTCATTTGCACCTTAATTCAGGCAGAGCCATGTCTCTAATAATTTTAATAACTGGATCCTAACATCCTTCCAGCAAAAGAAGTTTTGTTAATGTCCAATCTAAACCTCCCCTGTACTCTTCCATATTGCAAAATTTTGTTCCCTTGCCACTACAGGACAGTATTTATGATCCTACATCCTATTTGCCAGCAGCGAGACACCTACTGTGTCCGGAGGACTGGAGAGCTGCCTTGGTACTGCAAGCAAAGGCTCCTGGGAATGTTTTTGTAAAATCTCATTTTAATAACTCAAGTAACATATTGTTCAGTATCAAAAATGGTAGTAAAAAAATAACTTGATGGCAACTCCACCCAGGGACTCTTTATACCATGGCAGCATGGATCTGAGAATTCAATCTGATGCTTTGGTTTCCAAGATCTTCCTTTGAGTAATCAGTGTCTGCACTGAGTGTATTTATGATTAATTTTTTTCCTCTGTTCTACTTTCCCAGATGTGTTGCAGGCACTTTTCTGTTATTCTGTCTTCTTTTAACAGCTTCTCTGTGTCCCCTGTTCCATTTGTTTTCAAATTAAGTTCATGTTCATTCAGGTGAGTTCCTGATATATAACTGTGCTTAACCTGAACATCATCAGCATCAACTTCTTGAAAAGCTATTTCAGAACAGAAGGGAGACCAATGTGACACTGGAATGCTGGTTCACTGGAAATCAGGATGATAACAGTGCTACCAACACTACGCTTTTTTTGTAGTAATTTCTTATTACTGCAAGAGTTATTGATGCATGCAGAAGAAAAATAAAAAGATGATGAATTAATAGCACTGACAGAGCTCATACAACACCAAGCAGATTCCACCTGCTAGTCTTAACCAGATATTTTTAGACAACATATAATAGAAAAACACTCAGAAATTGATCTTCCTCATTTTTCAATTGTTGAAAAAAGAAAGGGGAAAGCTATCCAGTTTTCAGCACTGCTCAAAGCGATACTGTTTCTTTCTTCTTTCCCTCTCTCATTTTCCAGCAGTAGATTAATTTGGCCTGTACAGTGCTAACTACTTTGCTTGTACTGTCAGGGAGTAATTCCCATACTCTCCAAAGCTTGTTTGGGAAGAAACCTTCCCTCTTGTGCACCCAGGAGAGCTGCAGATGTCAGTGGGCAGGAATCACTTCCTCCTTTATTTCACCAGTTTCTGCTGCTTGGACACATCAGACTATCATTCTGGATTTCCATTTCTTTGCTAGTGAGTCATCCCTATGGGAGAAACAGAGGACATATTTGCTTGACCACAATCTCTTCTGATGGGCACTAATGAGATGTTCATGGTTCACCTGACAGTGACAATGGGAAATGTACTAGTCCTTTCAGCCAAACCAAAGAAACTAGTATACAGGGATGTATTTCTCAGGAGTTAAGTAAACTATAGCTTATAAAATGCATTTCTGCAAAAACACAGGAAGATTTGGGGAGATCACTTCTCAGAGAAATCTCTGCCTAAATATGAGCATCCATCTTTTCACAGCTTGCTGGGTGGAAATGAGCAGAGGCAGCACCAGTCTCTTCAATAAGTAAACAGGATACACAATGGATAAAGCCAGCAAGCTCCAGCAATGAGCATCTCCAATAAGGCCATGCAGGGAGTGTGGTATAATAAGCCACACTAATAACTGGCTGGAAAACACTATCTTGTAGGTTCCTCTAGCATTAAAGTTTAACTCTCCTTTCAGTTCTAATAGATTTTAATACAAGTTTGTACCTTACTGTTTATTATTTTATTTTTCTTAAACCTTCTTTTTTACCACATCATTATGCAGCTTATAACATGCATAGCAAAAGCAAAAGTCTCTTCCTGATTTCATGAATACCAAGAGGAGTGCTTTCCTAAGCAATTAGTAATCATACTAAGACACAGTTCCACTCATTATTATACAAAGGCAGGGTAAGAAAATATTTGAAATGCAAAGTATATCCACTACTAAATTTACAAAAAGACATAATAGCAGGATAGTAAATGTGTGGTATGTATATTTAGTGTTTATTATAGAAATTTATTGCATATAAATTATAAGAAAGTACCAGATGCATGTAATAAACATTACTGAGGAAGGTTTCCTACGTCCAGAGCTATATATGATGCTGTCTTACAACTCTCTGATTGAAAACATTGTATGAAAATCACTTCATCTTGTTTAATAGGAACTGGATTCTCTAAATCTTCTATCCTGAGTTAACCAACCAGTCTTAAACAAGCTTCTATGTGCAGTTAAAAGTTTCTGGTGGAAAACTTCAGAAAGTAATAGAAAGTCTAATAAGAGCTGAAGAAGGAAACCAAAGTACCAGCAAAGAAGAAAATACAGCATTCCTGGTAATATAAGAAACAAAAATCACAATCGTTTACTTTGTGTTTGGGATCAGCTGACATCTCTGCATGGTTTAAATGAACATGGGGGAAAACTCCCTAATTCTCCACACAAGAAAACTGCAGTCTTTACTAACTAGTTAATATTCTGAGAACAAAAAAAAAAAAAAACAAGTACATTTTCAGCAGAAGTATATTCTTCAACTCTAGTTCTTCCACTACAAAAACACATCATCATGAATACATTACATTTTGACTTAAATATTATAGCCAAGTTCTCCTTTTAATTTTTTAATATTAGAAAGGCATTATGCAAATATTATCATAATCCTCAGGCACCAGATCTTAGAAATATGAAAAGGGAATGTGTGGTGGTTTAGTTTTCTTGGTTTTGGTCTGGGCGTTCCCTAGTAACCAGGTTATAACTAAGGCAGTATTCCACACCATTCATTCACGTAATCAGGGGTATATAACATGGGGAGTTTCCTCCCTCTTTCTCTCTCTCTTCCTTTTGTGTGCTGGGGAGGACATCAGGTCTCTGTGCTGGCTCAGCCCTTATCTACGTGAGCTGAGGCCTCTCAGAGACACTGGTGCCTCACTCGTCCGGAGGTGGAGATCTCTACTGTTTCTCTTAAGGGAAGTTACTTTTGGTGAGAATTTATTGTATTGGTTACTTAGTGAGCTTTTCCCTGAGTTTACATGTGTGTATATCTGTTTTGTTTTGTTCCTGCCCATTTTTGTCCCATTTCCCGTTCCCTTCTCCCTTTTTCCCTTTTGGAGTTGTTTGGGGTTCTTATTCTGTAGATTCATAGTGCTTGATTGTATATATTTGTAATATATGTGAATATATATATACTTTTACTACAATTCTCTTTTGCTTTTTTTTTTCCCTTTTCTCTTGGTGGGGAGGGGAATCTGTGTGGCTGGCCCTTGAGCTTGGCAGGGAGCCAACCCAAACCTCCACGGAATGGCACCTAAAAACCAAAATATCTCCCCTAGCCATATTATATGTATGAGGAATGAAGTAAAAATAATGCTTTGTTTTCCCTCTTATCACACAAATAGATATTATAAAAGGATAACCTATACTCTTTTACAAAGAGAGAAACACCCTCTATGGAAAAGTGCTACAGGATTATCAGGAAGTTTAGTCGTTGCTGGCGAGTGAACCAATGAGAATTAGGGGGTAAAAACAAATAGATTTCTGGACACTCGATAGGGAATTTTTAGGTCAATTCATGTATTTGGGCAAATGAACAACATTGTCATATTTTCTTCTTTTTTTTTTTTTTTTTATTTCTTCTGCTTCTGTGCTGGTTGCTTTTTTTTTTTTACCCTAACATTTTTAAGAATTAGTTTCATTTCAGTAGGTGAAATTGATTGTCACCAAAAGAAATAGACATTTATGCAAACAGTCTATATAGCAGATAACAGTAGCACATCCTCTGGCTAGCCTTTATCTTCTAAAGACAATGACAGCTTATCATTATAGTCACAAATGAAATAAAGCCAGCTCTACTCACCAATTTATGACTACTTTTAGTAATTTCAGCTGCTGCTTTGACTGAATGCCATTTGTCACATATCCCAAGCATTCCTGACACTCACACTTGGTTAAAGTGAAAATAAGTTTCCCACGCCCATTCACTTTTCAGGCTGGGTAATAGCTTAGATTGCTTGTCAAAATGTAAAGTTCCTTTTGAGCCACTCTTTGGTTCTGATGGCAACAAGGCACCATGAAAGACGTAACAGAAATCCTAAACCTGGAATCACTGAACTATTTTTGTTTAGGATGCACAAAACACTTGCACTGCTTATTTCAAGTCAGCTACATGATACTGATTTTCAAGTGAACAGTAGATCAACTTAAAGCAGTAAATGAATACATAGAAGAAAGTTTTCTAAAACAAGTATTACCACAAGTCTATTCATTTTTTTATGATTCTATTGCAAAACAATGCACTGATTTTTAGCTCCATTCCCTTTAACTCCCTTAGTGTTGCTAAAAGGTGGAACTTAAGAAGGCCCAGGACCTGCTGGAATCAATTTTTTCAACAGTTTCAGAGAAATAAAACCAAACAGAAGAAAAATACCAGATGGCTACCTGAGCTTTCCCCCCTACCCCGCAGTCTCATTTGCAAACTTCACTGACAACTGACTTTTTCATTTTAAAGGGAAGTGCTAAGGTTACAAGTCAAGATACCATCTCCAGCCATACCTCCTTCAGAGTGTGCTTTTTCACAAGTCCCTGCTGCTCTAAGTGATTAGTTCTCACCACAACAATATAGGGGACAGCTGGCCTTTTCTTGAGGCCTCCTTAGCCTCCTTGACCCTGAAGCTGATGCTCATTAAAACTAAAGGTGCAACTAATATTGTTAGCAAAAGAATTTTGTATTGATTGGATGCACCAGGAAAGGGCTTCTTAGAAGATACCCCCAGGAATCTCTTGATAAGTAAGGCACAGAAATAATGGCATTTGACATTCATGATATCACACATAGAATGTCATCAGGTATCCTATCTGATGATTTTGAACAAGTAGAGGGCAAATGCAACCACCATGTGAATAATGGGATTGCAAATCCATGGAACCAATAACAAGTTTTGGCACAAAGCATGAATACCATGTTAAACTATGCTCACAAGAAACTTGCAGACTTCCACAGAGCCACCCCTTCCTTGTCAATCCTTAAATGCCTCACATATAAATTCCAACTAAAAAAAGAACACACTGCACATCACAAATGTATGCATACTGCAGCTGCATCCCATTCTTCCAAGTTGACTTGAAGTCTTTAGCTAATTAACTTTTCAGAAGCCTGTGAAGTCCAGAGGTATTAAGGTGATATTGTTGATAACACATCAATTATGATGTAAATTACAAAGACATGAGGTTAGGAACTGGAAAGAAGTGGACTTACTTTGTCCTTACCGGAATGGGTTATTATTAAAGAGCTGACTTATATATGACAGATTGCATTTCACTTCCTACCAATCTTCTGAGATGAGCATCTTATCTTGAAATACAATGTCAAGGATGTTAATTGCTGTGAAGAACAGAAGCACAGAAGTTCAGCTAGGAACACTGCACATTCTGATTCATGAATATGAAAGCAGAGACTGAAGCAAGTGATAAATGACCCATCTACTGCTAAATGCTGGTAATCTTCATATTGATACAAGAATCTGAAATTCATAAGGTCTACAAGGTAAAGGTGCATGTTTGACTTCCTTTGTTACAGCTTGCTTTTGAACTCTGTAGAAACATGAATCCTGAAAGTATGATTCAAACCCCAGCTGGAAAACACATAGCTACCTAATGCATTTTCTGTTTTTCAGTACAGATTCTGATATCATTGTGGGCAGGCAGTATCAAACATGCTTACTCTAAATGGCTGATCTTGGAGCAGAACAGATTGTGAAACAAAATACTGTATTAGCTACACAAGTACAATTGATTTGTCACTATTTCACACTCAAATTTTACCTGCAAATACTTGGAAGAAAAATTAGTAGTTTTCTGATGTTTGGGATTTTTTTTCTCTATAGTAAAACTATATCAGGGATAACATTTTCTGCAATTTACAAATCAGAGGGGACAGTTTTCTATACTGTTCGAATTTGAACTCCTTTCTTCCATGTCCAGAAATGTCAGTTTTGTGCCTATAAGTTTTCATTACTGGAAAACGCAACCACCATAAAGCACTTTAAATACATTTTATTTTAATACCTACCACTACTTTTAAAATTGTAGCATCTAGGATCTAGCTGAAACTGGGACCCATTCTGGAAGAACTCAGGACATACACCTATGAAGAGGCAATTACTGCCCTGATAGTTTTATCTTTCAGGCAGGTAAGGTTTAGATTAAAAGATTAGAATTAAATTTAGAATTAAATTAATCAGATTAATAGGTTAGAATTAGAATTTGTGTCTTTATTGTAACAGGCTCAAAGTCAAGGTGGTAAGAGATTAAATCATCAGCAAGGTTGACTGTGTGGAGTGGGAGCAGAATTCACCCTCTTTCATCATTTCAGTAAGCATCTTTTAAAAACGTCATGTTTTGCTTGAGTCTCCCACCAGTGAAGACTCTGGAAGGCAAGACCCATGTTAAAAATATCTATATAGAGAAGAATTAATGGAAAATTAGATGATTCCCAGTCTTTGTGGCTCTAGGGAGGACAGACACCCTCTGTGCCCTTCAGCTGAAATTGCCCTTCTGTAACAGATGACACCATAACAGTGACATGGCCACATTTCTGTACTGAATTTGCAGCCTAGGTTACTGGAGTGAGAGATTTTTGCCCAAATCAACTATAAACAAGTTTGCCCATATTTAGTAAAATCCACCAAAGTTTTAGGTAACTTGATTTGTGTATTTCATGCTCCATTCCATGTGTCATACATCTTTTCTACACATCACCAGCTAAAATCAAAACCTACTATATATTCGTAAATTCAAACATGAGACCTGGTACAAACTCCCTGAATCCTCTTGTGGTGATGGTATTGTATAAAAACCCTAGATTTCTACTGAATAAAATAAAAAAATAGTACTACTTCCAACAATATTCACCTTGATACTCAATTTTCAATTTATTATATTTTTTTTTAATTTTCAATGTTCTACAGAACTTCATGAAGAAAATATGCCTTAAAAAGTAGGTAGAGGACATTCAGAAATTTTAGCAGATACATAGAGTCAGCTAGTATTTCACATACAGAAAAGGGCTGAGGAGACTGTAAAGCACGCTGTTTGCTGGTTTCTCTCATGTCCATAAGCAATGAAGCAGTTCATCACCACTGATTTTGAAACCATTGTTTGCTACAAGTTAATCTTCTTTGGAGTAGAATGGAAAACTTGACATTCCTCAGAAGAGTATTCAGAGTAAGGCAACACTAAATAGCTTTTCACCATGTTTATATTCACTGTTTACCTTTTCAAGGAGTAAGTGTTGCTTTAGGTTGGATTTTTTTTGTTTTCTGGTTTTGATAAGTCAATCTGAACTGTGGTGTTCATTCTAAGGCAAGTTCTTAAAAATTAAGGGTAACTGGAAGCCAGTTAAAAGTAATAGAATTGCAATATGATTAAATTAGACACCATGATGGAATTTCTATTTTCTGAACTACTTTCAGCAGTATTTTGAATACCAGTTGTCCTTATCTGTCTTTTGTTAATTCTAGCTCTACTAAGAATATTTCTCTACCAGTACATTGTAACACCAAGTTCTCTGGATTCATTATACATTACATAAAATAACTTATTTTAAAACACTTTTATATGTATTATAACTTAATTTCTTTCTGTCTCCTATTAAAAGGGAGTGAATATAAATTTCTGCCTGACCACCTTTTCTGCAACAGCTACTAATTCTTACCCCCACGTCCTTTCATCAGCATTCTTTCCTCTGATCTAAACATAAGTTCAAAGTATTTAGCTTCATGCAGTTTTAGTTTACTTGACTCTATCTTCTACAAGAATTATATGTCACTCTTTGGGCCTCATTATTTTGTTTGTTGGTTTGGTTTTTTTGGGGTTGGGTTTTTTTTTTTGTTGTTGTTGGTTGGGTTTTTTTGAGGGCCAGAGGAGAAAGAAAGAAATAGGGTGAGCAGAACTGGAGTCACTATTCCATACAATTTTCTTAATCCAAATGATTTAACCATTTTTTATTCTCTAACATCTCCTCTGTATTCTTCTCTGGATGTGATGGCACTTTCATACACATTGCTGAACACTGTATAGATGTTTCCGTTGAACTGTCCCCAATGACAGCTAGAGCTACATGTTTATTTTATGTTATATGTAATTAGTTCTGAAGTAAGATATATGAATGGTTCATATTTATTTTCACAATAAGGACAGTAATGCTATAATTACTTCCACTCTTCATTGCTGTATCATCTATTATTTTTACATTTCTTAGCCCTTTCTTCAAATGATTATAATATTTAAATTACTTCTAGAGCCACTCTTTTGCTAAAAGCTTTTACTAGAAATGGTAATAATTTAGTCATTCTTATAATTATTATTTACTTTTACTGCAGTAATACCTAGGAATCCCAGACATTGACTGAAGTAGTTGTACAGTCAGAACAGAGCAAGTAGTTCTCACTTCAGACAGTTTTCAGGTTAAAAGGAAATCAATCACTTTTTATAGAATTCAGTATTCTCAACTGTAAATAAATAAGGACAAATCTACTACAGCTGCAGATTGTTAATGCAGCTGAAGTGAATTAAAGCATGCTCCCAAAAACTTTTCATTACAGCCTACTTTCTTCAATTCTCCTTTCCCTACTGTTCAGTGCTTCCTGGGGAACTAATGACATCCTACCTAAACTAGTACTGTGAATTTTATGTGACAGATGGTATTTAGATGCAAATAAATGTTTTCATTAATTCTTCCTCATCAAGTCTGCATATTTAAAAATTAGAGTCACACTTGGTCTGGTTCAGAATGCAATTTGAGTGTTTTGATTTTGATTTGAGCGCATCTTGGGTTTAGGAATCTGAGCTTTCATTAAAAAAGGAAAAGAAAAAAGCTCTACTCCTCACAGACATAACTAAACTCACCAAGATATGACACGAGAAGTTCATGCAAAACTAATGTTCATGCTTTTTTGTGTCCAAAGGGAAGCATCATAGTTATTCATATTATAAGATCACTGATATGAATCTCAGCATTTGAATTGCACTTTAAAATGTTATTTTTTAGCATAAAGTCACTGTTCTACACAGAATTTCAACAGTGGTCTTGATTTCTTTGACATGAACAGGAGAAACTGAAGATGGTCCTAGAAACCACTGTTTTGCCAACTGTTCCAACTCTACCTGAGTAGACCGTTCTTGGAAAGAGAACCAGCCTGTCCCTCCTGTCAAAGCAATGTCACTGCTTAGCAAGTATTCAACAGTCAAAGACAAGAGTAAGAAAGATGGAATCTATGCCTCTATATTCATTGTATTTTTGGCAAATTAAGCAGTCCTGAACGCCTACCCTTGCTCAAGGCATTGCTTTTGAACTTGCATTGAAAAATCACAGAGTTGGAAGGATCAAGTCCAACTCCTGGCCCTGTTCATAGTGCAACTAAAAATATGTAAAATAAAACTTGAAGAATAAGAAAGCTCTTCCCATACATTCTGCTCAAAATGCTGCTAGACTTAATTTAGTGAGATATTCACCTCTAATTTTATTTTTTTATGAAAAAGGTTAAGTGTTTGCCTTGATTTACTAGATGTTACTTTTAAACAAAAACTCACATTAAGACAAAGTTTTTGATGGTGGTAGTGAAAGAAGTGATCTGGACTCCCCTTTGAGGTAAATATGATATTAAAACCAAGCAATATATAATGAGCCTAGACAATTTTTTAGTAATGAGCAAAACATTTCATAGCTAATTAAAGTATTTCTGACTCTTTTAATAAACCTTAACGAAATGTCAAGAAATATATCTAGCTTTACTGAGAATAAAGTGTGGAAGTATGCATAATTCTATTGTTTTTTTCCCTGAGAGGAACAGTTTCAGAAGTTTAAAGGAAAAAATATAGACATAGGGGTAGAGAGTATGAATATTTTAGTCTGATGCAATTATACTGTTAGCTGTCTTTAATACATTTCCTTCATTCCTTTCGATCATGCAGGAACATTAAATTTGAGATGATCTACCTTCTTGTGAAATTTTATTTGCACTAGGTTTATGGATATAGTAGAAATACTTTTTTAACCTGCCATTGCACTGATAAGTGCTCAGCATCCTCTGCATTCACCAAGCTCTGACCAAAAGGCCATTGTATTAACCTGTGGTATCTCAACAGGATAGAGCTTAACTCACTCCTTCTCAGCAGCACATCAGGAGTCTGATTTTTAACTCCTGAAAGAGTGGCTTCAAATCACTGTTTACTGTAAGTAAAGTGTTTAGACAACACTCTTTCATTTAAAATTGGGCTCAGTGTACAAATTTAACATTGCGTTCAGTATACAAATCAGAGTTCACCCATTTTTAAATCACTTGATGGGAAAACACAATAGTACTTCTACCAGAAGGAGACTGTAAGCTGGTGCCTGTGCAGTCCATGAGCAGCTCACAGGAGAAGGGTTACTTTCACATGGGAACTTTTCAGAATGACTGAAGTCTTCCTGCTACTCCCCTCTTGTATTTTCTAGCATCTGACTTATTTTTACAAAACTTCACCTTTAAATTATATTTTCTAATGATGGTAAAGCTTCAATTAACCACACAGTAATACAAGTTTATTATTCTGTTCCTTAGAATCTCTTAAAGTGTGCAATGCTATTTTATTTTTTCTCAGATAAAAAGCATAGTTTTTTGGTTGTTTTTTTTTTTTTTCCAATAGAGCAATGTTCTCAGATACAACACAGATTTTACCATCAGGGAAATACTAGAGCCACAAAGACTCTAGATCTAATTATGTGATATTTATAAAGGAAATTTGAGGCCCATATTGTGAAGGATATTATGGGAAGTCTCCAAGAGTGGTAAAATAGCAAGATTGCTCTGGAGCACTATAATGTCTGTTATTTTAAAGCATGGTAAAGATGTGGGGGAAGCACAGTAGCTATAGACTCATATTTATAATTAACCTTACCTGTAAAATCCTTGCAATAGTGCCAACTAAGATATTACTGTCTGCTTTACTCAAATTAATTTGTCCAAACCAAATGGGCTTTACTAAAACAAGACTATCAAAAAAGAACATCAGTTTTTAATAGACTTAATAAACATTGAACAACATTAGAATAACCATTCAAGGCTATTTTACTCAGTGTAGAAGTGTGGCCTGGGTGAATACACTGAATTACTGTTTTAATGTAAAAAAGAAATTTAGAACAAGGAATAACTTCTATACTCAAAACATTAGTTACTTTCAATATTAATAGTGAGATTATTTTTCCCAGTCTATAAAAGGCATGATAAGTATGTGGTTGCCTTTTTCTGTTTCTTTTTTCCCTGCACAGAAAAAGACATTACTTTATAAGCATTTCAAACCACTGATTTAATTTACTTTGAAGTGATAAAATGCAGCCATCAAACAAATAATTTGCCATAACATTAAGTATTTCACTATAAGCTCTGCCATTGGAATACCATGTCTTTACATCTCTTTCATTTTCCATGAAGAGGAAAGGCCATAACTTCTCATTTACCTAATGATGCCAAGCAAGCCAACACGACGGAAGAAGAGTTATTTCTATAGTCCTTCCTGTAGTGGTTTTGGTTTAAACTTTTCCTGGTAACTGGGTCATAACTAAGGAAGTATTCCATCTCATTTCTTTACGTAAGCAAAGATATAAAGAGGGGGAATCGGAAGTCAGGGGTCAGTCCTTCTTCCGGCAGTGTTGAAGAACAAAACTCCCCGCGGTTACCCTCGGTGTAGGAGTGGGCCGTAGATGTGGGTCTGCTGATCAGCCAGCTGGGTCGGGAGGAGGTGTCCTGAGATACAGGACCGGCACTTGCCTTGGTGAGAGGGAAGTTAAAACTTGTTTTCTTTCTCTTTTCTCTTCTGTATATGCATGCTTATATGTGCAAATATATATAAACTCTCTTAGTCCTACTAGAGATCAGTTTTGTGGGTCATCTATTCCCCCCCCCCCCCCCTTTTTCCTGTGGCCAGGAGGGGCCTTTGGGGCCTTTGTCCTGGGCCCTTTGGCTCTTGGCATTTGGCCAATTTTCAAACGGTCACACTTCCACAAACTGGATTTTGAAAGGGAGTGGGATGGAGGTTTAAGGGCAGCAGCTTTGACCTATAATGCTGCATTACAAGACTCAAACAGATGCATCTAACTTAGAAGTTAGCATTGATACAAGAAGGACACTGGACCAGTCAATCACCAGAGTCCCTTCCAGACTGCCTGAATCCTGGTTTCTATGCACTGCGGCTCAAAGAGCAAACAGAAAATCCACAACAAAAAAAGGCAAGCAGAGCAGCTAGAAACCTCTAAGTTAAAACTTGCTGTGAATTTGAAAAAAATATCCACAAGCTACCTGCATGTTGGGACATGATCTGTTCATCACTGTCACAAGTCTATCGCTTGCCATAGCAGTGTGGTTTGTCAGCTGCAGCGGAAGCAGGTCAGCCTTAGAACAAATAATTGGTCATGAACTACTGGACTTGGAGACAGGCTTCCTGCTCTAGTGCCTACTCCAACAATTTTAGCCTGAGAAAAGGCCACGATGCACGTAAACAATTCCACGAGCCTGGTGTGGATGGAGTGTTACATTTCACTTGTAAGAGAGAACTAGCAATATGTTTATTGATATAAACCAGTGATTTAACAACATTTGATAGTAAATGCCACACTGGTTTAACAAGATACAATGTCAAAGTACACTTGATTATTTACAGTGTTACAGAGGAAAGGGTCAGACAAAACTGTCAGGGAGACCCACTTGTCAAGTCATGAGGTTCAGAAAGGATGCCCTTGTCTTCCAAACTCCTTTCTGAGGGGATTTTAAGTGCAGCTGGAACCAGACTCAGTCCCAGACTTGGTCAACAGCTTCTGTCTAAAGGATCATGTGTGCACAATCAATCCTTTATATCACTTAGCTAAGATTTCAAAGTTAACAAGTTGTTAATCCCTTACCAAGAACCTGTTATGGCAAGGAATGTCTCAGCCTTGAGGAGTAATTTTGAGAGGTATCCCTATTCAAGGCAAGACCTTGACATGTAGCCCACTGCCTTTCAGGAGACCTCAATGAGCTCTAGGATACCCACTATTTATGAAGATACTTACTTATATAACTTATAGTAATAGTGACATAACAGCAAGATGTCTAGGTCACCACTCCAGACAGCCCTTAGCTACCACTTTGCCATCCATCTCCCAAAGTCCAGAGTAAGCTGGATGCAGCCATCATATCCCCAGCTGGAGGTTATGGCTTAAGTGGGGCAAGGGGAGGGGGCACACCAAGTCAGAGAGGCTGAGCAACCACACCTCTCTGAAAGTCCAAGACATAGAAAGTCCAAGACAATAGTATACAGACACTGGAATAAGATGTTTTCAGGCAAACAATAAGAGATGCAAGCTTAAAGATAGTAATAATGAATGTACATGTGACAGGGATAGACCAAGCTATATAAACCAGTACTCTAGCTGGGCTCAAAACTCTAACCAGGCAGACATGGTGAGTGTCTGCTTCCCAGAGCAGACCTACCTCCAAGGCTTCCTGTTTCCCATTGTTCAAGACACCTCTAGACAGACAAACATCTGGGGTGTGCAAGTGAGTTGCTGCCCATGAATGGCCAGCAGTAGCTCAGAAAGCAAAGGAAGAGGGAAAGAACCATCCCCCAGAAATGCGATGCTGCAGTGGGACCCCACAAGTGCCCAGCCCTTCCAGCTCTGCTGCACCTCTGTCCATGCTCCCTGGTGAGGAGGATGCTTCCATAGTTGCAAGTAGGGTAGGAAACTTACAAAGCTGCTCACTTCACTACTGTGCAGACATCCACACACATGCTAAGCATATGTGCTCCCAGGGGGCAGAGGTGGCTGCCTCTGTGCTCATTTGGGGCAGGTAGTTTCATGACAAATATCAAAAAGTAATATCCTAGCTATCTTTATTAAAGAACCCAACATTTCAGTGGGCAGTATAGGAAATCTCATATATAAGACATTTGGAATTTGCATTATCTTAGCTCTGCTGACTGCACAGAACTGATTTTTCAAGTATGTTGTGCATCATTTCTTTGCTTTCTCTCTTGATTGCTAAACACCACACATGAAAGGTGAACCAAAACAATTATCTGAAGATGCACTATTGAATTTAGTACTACAGATATCAGCCTCCTCTCCGATTCCCATTTTCACTGGTATTGTTGACTGGTGCCTTGTCAGCAATGACTTTATTGCAGTGCAGGAAACTGCCAGAAAGCAAAGAGCTGATGAAAAGTAACTTGAAAATGAAAAGAACCCTGCACAATTCCCATACATGTTCATAGTACCAAGAAGCTTAATGAGCATGTATTCAGCCTTAATAGCCAAATAGTGTCATTTACAAATAAAACATTACAAAGTAAATTTCTATAGAAATGAAAGTTCCTGTGTGAAGAGAAGCCCTCATAAATGAATATCAAGCAGTACATAAACTGCTGAGAGAATACATTTTCCATGCACTAAGAGTATGCATTTTACAGCTTTTATCTGTCCTCATGCATGCAGCTGATAGTCATTACAGTAGCATTAGAACTACACCAGATTTATCACATTTGCAATGTAAATTTATCACCATTCAAGTAATTCTAGCACCTGTGCCTTACCACTAAGACATTCCGTTACATTTGCAGCTTCCCCCCATCATTCACAGTTCAATGAACCTATAAGTGAAGCTGAAGTGTAAATTTAAAACCACTCTTTCAGAAGTTTTGCCTTTAAAGTCTGTTCAGGGGAATATCTCCCACTGCAATGGAAAATTTTGTAATATTTCTTGTGTAGATCAAAAATTGATTCAAGGAGGTAAAACAGTCACATGAGTAGTGTTCACATCACAGTCATTTTACACACGGCATCAGGTATTCATTTTCACTTAAACTACCAGAGAAGTAAGAATTTAAAGTACCTTCCTTCTTTGAGTGGAGCACAGGAGGTTAAAGGGTACACTCTGTAACAGATAAGTGGACTTACAGTCTGGTCATTCTGTAAGAGTGCAAGCCCCTGAGAATCCTCATGGGTCACTGCAATATTTATGGAGGCTGTTTCTAAAACAGCCCCAATGAAGAACTAGCTAGAACAACTAGAGGATGCCTTATCATGCCTGCCCCTAGACAGTAAAAGTCTTGTTCTCAAATGATGACTGCGCAAATTGGAAGACTGGTCTGGTCCCCAGCTGGTGAACTGGTGGCAAATATTCATGGAGCTGTTATCTCCTAAAGTTACTGTATACTGTACTCTAGATGAGATTATAGCTATGGTACCAAGAACAGTTTAATTTATAATTCCTCCCCCTCCCCTAAATTTTCTAGAAGGGTTTATGACAAAAAATAATTACATCAACTTATTATGAGCAAGGTGGATTAATTAAAATCAAATATTTTTATAATGACATTAAGTTTTTCAGGTTGCAGATTCATAGGTAGTTCCTGCATAAGAATTTTACAGCAAATGTTAAAAAATCAAATTCTTTTTAGAATGATCAAGTGAATAGTAAACTAAATTCTTCCAGGAAGTTAGGCAACCAAAATAAAAAAAAACCAAATAAAAACCAAAACCCTAACAAACAAACAAAAACAACAAAACCCCCACACCTTATTTTTTGAAAGAAATTATGCTAATTTCTATTGGAGCACTTCAAGCTTCCAGAAGATACGTAATTTATATTTTAAACCTTTTATTATGTAAAGCTTAATAACTCCTCTTCATTAGTCATAGCAATGCAGGAAGGAAAGGAAAGAATATGTGCAACACTGACCAGCTTTTTAACAAAAAACAGGGAGAGGAGCATTTTTTTCCTCTGTTTTGTGTATTTTTAAAAAATTGATTATGTTATAATGAAAACAGAAAATTCTGATTGTATTAATCTTCTTTGTTGATTTCTTATTGCAATCAAATACCTTCATGACTTTATATGACTGTCATATAAATTAATTCCTCTTACTTTACAGAAAGCTTGATTTACATCAACCTTTAATTGTATACCATTGTCTCACCTGCATTTATGGAGGCAGGAGGTGAATTTTTGGCTAGTTGTACAATTAGAAATCAAGTCTAACAGTAATACAAGCTCGTATAGTGATTTAGAGACACAATCTAGTTTGTATAATCTCAAACACACGATCCTTATCCATAATTTTATGGGGCTTTTAAGGATTATTTTAAAGTAATATATTAGTATAAATATTAAAAGTTTCTTCTTGCAAGTTGAAACATTTCAGATTTACCTTTGCCTGACTTTGCTTGATGTATATACTTGTTCTTATTGTCTAAATGTCTTTGTGTCTCATAATTGATAGCTTTGATCTTAAAAGAATCCATAAAAACATAAGGGCAATTACACCTCCAGGTATCATTCTCACACCATTGAAAGTAGTATGACACAATGCTTACTAGAGCAGGCTCTAATTACCTCTACTACTTCAACACAAAAATTACCTTGCAAAAAGGTTTGAAGTCAATGTTATAGATGCTGTGAATAGGTATGCTAAATGATCTCCAGAAAATGTAGCTCAGTTATAATTAGATTAGCTTGGCATTAAAAGAATAAAACTTTTAACGAGCTACAGCTGAAAATACCATTGGAGTAGACTGGTTTTATGATTGCATTAAAGTAAGACTTGGTAACAGATCTGCAAAAGATTGCTTCTTCACACACAAACTAGTTAATTTCTTGGTTGGGGAAATAAAGAGTCTGTCATTTTTCCATTCATTTCTCTTTATGGTCTTAAAGTCTAAAATTAGTCTGGCCAGAAATGGAATACAATATTTACTTTTGTGTCACAAAGGCTAGTCTGTCTAAATGAAGGCTAGTACAGATGAAGAATGAATTCTTCTCTTCTGTATATTTGATACGCAGCAGTAACATCATATATAAAGGTGTCTGAGAAATATATTTATTCAGCTGGTTCATATTAATAAATTTTTTAACATTTTTTATATGAATAGGGTAAAAAATACTAGTAGGAGAAATAAATAAAATGCATTACTTATTCCCTCCCACGCACACCTTCTGAATGCCACTCACTTTATTATCAAGTGTGAGAGAAAGTATAAACTAGTCTCTATAATACATTCATACTTTCCTGGTAAGTTTGAGAACACTGATGAACCATAGCTTGAACTACATTAACATAATAATAAAAAAAGGAAATTATCAGAGAGAGTTTACAGTAGCAGGTGGCTACAGTATTGATTTCTTTTCCGCTCTAAAAACTGTATGTATAATCCAGCAAATGCAGTTTTGTTTTACTTTAAACTATTCACTGTTGCAATGAATGCCTTCTACAAATTCAAGGAGCTTGAACAGAGGACACAGAGATACTCATACTTTACCAAACAAGAAACAAACTGAAATGTCACTGAAACCATCTGCTTTAAATTCCTATCTGTTCCACAACAGAAAATGAGCCAATGAAATATTTTAAAATTTCTGAAAGTTTCTGTAAGTATCTGTAGAGGCATTTACAAGACCTGGATGGGCAGAAAACCCTCCTTAGTGGCACAAAAAGGTGCACACAATGAATGCTGGTGTAAGAAATGATTCTTCAACTTGATAAGGGCAGCCGCAGGGATCACTCTTTTAGTCTGGTCCCCTCAGATGAGCACAGGCTATGGAAGGAGGGCAGAGTTTTACTAATTAGTACTTTTCCTATTCTTTGGTTTAAAGAAAAGAAGGAGAGAGTGATTCTGAATTTTTATGCCTTCCTTGTTGCCATACACATTGCCCTGCCAGACAGTGGAAAAAATGACAAGGCTGCTGTCTGTGACCTGCATTGTCCTCCTAGATTTTCTTACCTCTTTCATTTTCCAGCTTTAGATCACTACTTTAGACTCATTTTTCTGATCGTGATTTTCTAGCATGAAGGGGAAGAAACACTCACCATATTACAAGACAGCACACTTGCAGTGATTTTAAGACTGTAAACTTCAGCCTACCAAATATGAGGATAACCTCAATGTTAAAAGTTTGGAAAATAACTGTTGTTTCTTTCATTAGGGGCTGAAGTGCAGAAATAGTCATAACTTCTGCAAAAGTAAATAACCTGCTCAAGTAATTTGCTAGGTACTGAATACCCGAGAGTACATATGTAGTAATACATACTGCAGGATGCCATCCTGCACAGAGTCATGCAGGGACTGAGAATGATTAGACACAGATTTCTCTACAGGAGATCATTAATGCTATCAAAAAATTACCCTCTGGGAAACACTGAAATCCCAGATGGCTTTCCAGTATAATTCTTTAAATCTTTTCTGCATATTGTATGCCAGGTTTTAATGGATACATTTAATGGGAAGTTTGCTAGAGGGCTGCTCTCTGGAGATGTAATGCTTTCATTAATCATTTCAATCCTCAGCAAAGGAAGGGGATCCTATGCTGTATACAACTGCAGCAGACTTGTACTTCTGCTACCACCATTAGCTTGTGGAAAACAACTAAGTTAAATTCTTTGAGAACTCTGGCCAAAAATGAGATATTTCACTACTATTTCATTAGTATTGTATGCATAAAAGCAGACAGAAACCAACGTAGTGTGTAATTCAGTATGATTGTATATGACAACCACCAATATTTAGTGTAGTTTCTAGCCTTTCAAATTTTTTTGATCAATCTCTTTGAATATTAAATTGAAAGCATATTTATAGATATTTAGATCTTGCTGAGTCCAGGAAATGTATGAAGTGACTCGGGGGTGGATTGTTTCATACATACAAAACATATGATCCATATTATATGCATATATATATATATATATATATGAAACATATAATGCATAATGCATATACACACCAGAATTTTTGACTTGGTAAAATTTGATTACCTTTGCCTCTGATGTTCAACCCTTATTTTCATCATAAATTATCAAAAACACATTGAAGTGTTGAACACATTGAACACAACTTTCTTCATTTACCCCAACAGAAAATATGGCATTTGCTTTTGCAATACTAATGACATAAATGAAGGACTTGAAAATAATTACCTAGAAAACTTGAGAATAACTTAAACGAAAGTAAAGCTTTAAACCAGCATCTCATGAAATCTTAAATGATAGATGATGCCAACATCCTTATAAAAGTTGGTGTTGATTACATCATTCAGTGAAGGCTAAAATCCTAAATTACTAATTTAGGAAAATCAGTATATGTCTTGACACTGATGTTAACAGATTCACAACTTCACTCTTTCTCAGTCTACTCCTAATATTATTAGTAGTTACTAGTTTCCTAGCACATCCAAAGACTGTCTTTCTTCATGGTACTTAGGGAAGAGCATAATGATAGATAAGAAGGTTTATTAGGACAGTCTGGAAATGGGTCTATTTTATTACATTCGGTTATGCATATTTCTATGTAATTGAAGCTAAATGAGTAGACAGACTATCATGACATTTTATGATAATTTTAAATTATATGCAAGTATTGAGGGCCTGAAATTAGAAGCTTTTTATGCTTTAAAAATAAAAATATACTAATTAATGCAATTAATAAAATTTTTATGTAGAGAGAGAGAGAACTACATTCACTGTGCACTAAGGTGCCATTATAATAACCTCCTGCTGAATAAAACATCAAGTACATATTTTTTCTGTTGCCCTAGATGACACAGTGATCAGTGATGACTTACAATTGTTATATAATAGATGCGTTTCACTAATTTATAGATGCCAAATGGTCTGCATGTGGGACATTCAGAGGAACATTTTACCATCTTTTAACAGAATGGAAACAGCTAATGAGCAAAGATCTGGCTGTGCTAATTATGCTTCTGACAAGGTCTATTACAAGTTTTTTTATATTGACACTTGGAGTCAAATTTGAGAGTCTACAATATCTAGAAAGAAGCAGTGGAGGATCTTCCATCAAAAGAAAAGATGCAACTTTCAATGTCTTTCAAACAATTGTCATTGTCATTCATTTCCCTGCCAGGAAAAAAAAATAAACCCACACTAAAAAAAATAGCCCTGCTATACAGCTTTGTTTAACCTTTTTGTGAAATGAAACACTAGGAAATATTCAGCTAACCTAAAGTACCTTGCTTGAGGTGAGGATCAGGTTTTTCAACAGCAGTGTGAACAACAACCAGGGTGTCTGCTGCTCCCTCCTGTGCAGAGCCCCTGTGGAATGAGGGATGGGGAGAGACCTCCTGCAGAAACCCATCTCCCCAGAAAGAGTGTGTGCTAGCCTTCCTTAGCCCAGCCACTGTCACCAATAGCCTACAATGCAGCTGAGAAAAATAGTTAAGACTGAACAAACTTAAAGGAATGTTTTTTTCTGGGTGACTGTCAGTAAATCAGAACTGTGAAGTTGCCAAATTTCATCCTTATACAGATAAAAATACATATTATAAGAGACAGCTTTCAAGAGACAGGATGGAAATTAGAAGTTTATCTTCAGGCTCTATGTTTTTAATAAAATTACTCTATCTGAGCCAATGCCCCTGTTCACAGGCACCTCTAAATAAGATTTGAAGTACTGGGTACTATACTAATTCTCATTTTAAATCTATTTATATTTTCATAATCAGCCAAATCTTTTCTTTCATCTTTCTGTTTCAATTCAAATCCATCACAATCAGTGGGAGCCTTTATGTACAACACTAGGGTTTCAAATAACCCATTTCAGTGGATGTTATTCAGTCTTAGTCTCCTTTGTCTTCGACATAGTCCAATATCTGTCTTTGGCAGATATTTCTTGCATGAATAAAACTTTACAGGGACTCCTTTAAACACCTCTGCCAAAGGGATTTCTAAGGGAAACTTTACATTAATTGAGTAATTTGATAGATTACATAATGCTTTAGTATCTATATGAACTATGCAGAGAATAGTGTTGACCTTAAATTAGATCATGTATAGTTCAAAACAAGTCTATAACACATCTCAAAGCTAGAAAACTTTCTACCTAGTTGCCTACTCAAGACAACATTTTTGGATCAGGCGTTCTGAAACATAGCATCCTTTTGTTCACTTTGTAAAGTTATTTTCACAAAACATAAGCATGAGGCCTTCATCCCTTTTATGCTTGTCTCTACCTGTATCTTTCCAGCCTTCACCCCAATCTCATTTTATAGTTTGTTATTATACCTATTAAATACTCTAGTTACTATAAAAGGTGAGACCTTAAAAAGAATTGTCACTGAACAAACAAATTAGGTATTTCTTGGTCTGTTTGCCAGCAGAGCAGGGTAATGTTAAACAAGGTTTCTTTCAGAGGCAATGTATTTTTAAGGCAATAACAGCAGTGCTGGACTCCACTCCTCAGTTTCATCAGCTCTTTTTTTTTTTTCAATTCAAATGCAAATTTAAAATCTGGCTACAAGGCAAGATATAAGGTGTGTCCCCAGGATGTGTCTTACTACTGTACTTCTGAACCAGTGAATAGTCACAAGTTTTCCAGAGGCCAGTTTCTTGTTTATCAGCATTGTTCAGGAGTGCTCATAGTATGCAATTATTTCTACTGGAAGAATCTGCCATTATACCAGGTGTTTTGTTTGATTTTTTTTTTTTNTTTTTTTTTTTTTTTTTTTTTTTTTTTTTTTTTGCACAGTATAGTTTTATGCCCACTGTGTGCAGATGTCTGACAATACGTACTTTGCCTTGGAAAAAAACTAGCAAAGAAAACAACAAATAGACAGCCAAATGTCAACCACTGTGCCCAGTCCATTCTGAGATTTTTGCTGATCAGATGTGTGAATGATTCTCATCTGTTCCTATGTGAGATAAAGATTTAGAGCTGCTGACACCAGGGAGCCTTTAAAAAAGCCAGTCAATGCCAGGGCAGCTTGTCAGCATGCATGGATGCAAGTGCTCCCAAACCTGAGTAATGAGCATGGTGAAAGCTGTCTGTTACAAAGCAACAGTTTCTCATTTCTGTCAGTACTCATTTTCTGCATAAGATTTTAAACCCTTTGATCTTCATGACACAGTGTGATGCACTGGGTTAGGATGCTAGTGTCTGCCAGCTGGGGGCCAGACAGCTGTGCCAACATAAGCAATTACAGGAGTCCCTCAATGTCCAGCGTCGTTGTTTGCTAACACTGAACATGAGCTTACATAAGAAACAAGCTTGGATTCCTAGGGTGTAACAGCAACAAATCTGTCTGATAAACCAGAGAAGATTTTGCTAGTGGCTTAGTGAGATGTTACAGCAAGTACCCTATAGGCCAAACTTGTCTTTTGTTTTCACAGAATCACAGAATCATTTAGATTGGAAAAGACCTCTGAGATCATCAAGTCCAATCTTTGACCCATCAACAACTTATCAACTAGACCATGGCACTAAGTGCTACATCCACTCATTTCTTGAACACTTCCAGGGATAGTGACTCCATCCCTAACCTTGGGCAGTCCATTCCAATGTTTAACAACCCTTTCCATGAAAAAATTCCCCCTGATGTCCAACCAGAACCTCCTCTGGTGCAGCTGAGGCTATGTCCTCTCCTCCTGCTGCTAGTTGCCTGGGAGAAGAGGATGACCCTCATTTTGCTTCAACCTCTTTCCAGGTAGTTTCCAGAGCGCAATGAGGCCTCCCCTGAGCCTTCTTTTCTCCAGGCTAAACAAGCCCATCTCCCTCAACTATTCCTCATAAGACTTACTCTTTAGACCCTTCATCAGCTTTGTTGCCCTTCTCTGGACTCACTCCAGCATCTCAATATCTTTCCTGAACTGAGGGGCCCAGAATTGAACACAGGACTTGAGGTGTGGCCTCACCAGTCCCCAGTATGGGGAAGAACTTCCCTGGTCCTGCTGGCCACACTATTCTTGACACAGGCCAGGATGCCACTCACCTTCTTGGCCACCTGGACACATTCTGGCTCATGTTCAGCCAGTTTTTGACCAGCACCCCCAGGTCCTTTTACACTGGATCTTTTTCCAACCACTCTTCTCCCAGCCTATAGCAATGCACGGGGTTGTTGTGATCCAAGTGCAGGACCCCGAACTTGGCCTTGTGGAACCTCAAATGGTCAGCGTCATCCCATTGATCCAGGTTGTCCAGATCCCTCTGCAAAGCCTTCCTAGCCTCCAGCTAATCAACACTCCCACTCAACTTGTTGTCATCCACAAATTGACATAGGGTACACATAGGGTACCCTCATCTAGTTCATCAATAAGGATACTGAACAGGACTAGACCAATATTGAGCTCTGGGAAACACCACTAGTGACTGGCCACCAACTGGATGCAGCACTGTTCACGACCATTCTCTGCGGACAGCCATCCTGACAATTTTGTGGGCTGCCAGTCATGGGAGACAGTATCAAAGGCTTTGCTGAAGTCCAAGTAGACAACATCCACAGCCTTTCCCTCATCCACCAGGTGGGTCTCCTGGTCATAAAAGGAGATTAGGTTGGTCCTGGGGGACCTGCCTTTCATCAACCTGTGCTGGCTGAGATCTGATTCCTTGGTTGTCCTCTATGCACTGTGTGATCGCTCTCATGATCTGTTCCATAACCTTGTCAGGCACCGAGGTCACACTTAACAGGCCTGTAGTTCCCTGGATTCTCTTTCGGCCCTTCTTGTGGCCTATACTTAAATCACAGCTGTCCACACTGAATAAAAAAAAAATGTAGCTGGAAGTACTATTGTGAAGGATATTCATTAAAATTTTACACTTGTTCCAAAACTCCAATTTCTGATGACTATTTTCATAGCGTGACCTTTGACAAACTAAAAACCTTTGATTTGTAGCACCACAAAGCAGTTTGCCAGAAGGAGCTCCTGTAGGAAAGTTAAGGAATAAAACTGCCCCCTGGCCCCCTTTCTTTCTGGTGACATGCTCTCTACAAAATTTATTAGCCCCTTTGCATTCAAAACACTAAAAAAATTTCAACTATTGGGATGTGTAGCTGAAACACACTCTTCCTTCAACTTCTAATCACTGTAATTTAGATTCCTGTCAAGGGACATGTGAACATGCAGGCATGTGACAAAAGCTTCCTCAACATCCTAGCATGGTTTTGTCATTCTTCCAAAAGTCAGAGAGAAGAGCTACACAAACATACAAAAATCTAGAGCTTCTCTGATTCAGTTTACACATTGAGGCTACAGCATTCCTCCTCTTAATATTATCTGGACCTGCAGTAAGAAGAGTAGTTTCTCCTCCTTCCAACTGTCTTGCTCCTTTCTTCCATCACACCTAAAAAAGTATCTTTGATTTTTTAACATCATGGGTCAGAAACCAAAGAAGAGCCTTAATACATGAATTCCTTAGACATGCAGTTAAGCCTCTAAACGAAAACACCAAAAAGATAAAAATCTAAAGATAGAAAATTCTAAGAAAAAACCCATCATCATTCTCTGTTTTGGTGCAATGTTGTCAATGACTTAGATGATGTCAAGTACTTCCCAAATGCACTGTGGCATTTGGAGTCTGTTTTGATCCTAAAAGGGTTTCCCTGGTTCAAAGAATATTTCCAGTTTAAGATGGCCTCTGACATTACTGCTAAACCTGCACATCTGAGTGAATTTCCAGGCACACCCTTTGTTATAAACCAGGGCATACCCTGGTTTTCTAGAGACAGTACCATACTATGAACAAGCATATTAAAAATAGAGCTTGCCTGCACTTAGAGGACAAGCAGTCATCCAGGATGTCAGAACCAGCATAGGTGGGAGCAGAATCAAACAGCAGTATCTCCTCAGAACACACTCTGGAAACTATACGTGCTTTACTTCATAGTAAATAAACACCTCTAAGCACACAACTGGTGTGATATCCATCTTATGTTTAAATAAGTTACCAACTATGTTCTCATAGAACTTTTAGATAGTAAAGAAGGAATCAACTATATGCAAAAGTGAAAACTAGCGATTTCTTTTACAGAAGAACATCCTCCTCCTATAAATCATTTTCTGTCAATCTTGCAATTTTTGTTTAACTCCAGTGACATGCAGACATAAGAAAAGGAATAGGGCAAATCAATTGAGAAGGTGGGGATACTGGATGGAGTAATTTGTACATCTCAAACTTTTCAATCTTGCCTTTAGTCTGGTTTGAGTCCCAAGACAGCTCTTCTTTCATTGACCCTCAAGCCTTTCCTGGAGAAAGAAGGTTATGTTCCACACTGCCTGCTTGTTTATTGACTGCAAGCTTCAGAGTTGCTGACAGAGTTGCTCCTACCCTTCCTGGGACACAATGGTGCATAAGGAAAGGATTGATTAATTTCCTTATTATTTCTTAGGTGTCTTTAATGGGATACGGTTGAACTGATGGCTCATCTGTCTTTGTGAGGTACTGAACTATTCCAAACATTGTTGGTTATCTTGTCTACAAACCTACACTTTCAGAAGAAACTCTGAAAATTAAAACTTTACTTCCCAAAACAACTTCCAAACTTACTGTGTCATTCTGTGCTACCACACTATATCACAGTAAAATTTAGTGTTGGAGTTTTCCAGAAGCTTGCCTGCCTTCCTCCTATTCACAGAAACTGAGAAGAAAAATGAAGGATGAACCTAACAGAGCAGTACCACTGAGGAAAGGTTCAAGCTTTTCTCGTCTTTCAGTGCTCCATCAATGTCCAGAACAGCCCATACTGCCAGCATTACCCCCTTGCATGGGAAACTGACAAAGCTGAGATTTCTGCCTAAGCATCACATTATGGAGGATGTATAGACTTACTCTTTCATGTAGAGAAAATCACCACAATCACAATATGTTCCTCAACTACAGGAAGTTTCAGACATCAGTGAATCCAGTGGTGTTCTTCACAGTATGCCTAAGCAGGATCCAAATTGTTGCTGTTCCCCTGCTGCTCTCAAAGTCATTCTGCAGCATTAAGTCACAGCTGCAGCATTAAATAGCCTCAGGGCCTGTAAAATCCCAGTAATGTTTTAAGCTTGAGCCAAAAGTTTGAGATCAGGGAGGTTTGCTGTCAGGGTGCCAGGGTTCTCTTGGAAAAAAAAAAGAGGATTGAAGAAGAGGTGCCAAAGTCTTGGAGAACAAATATGAAGTCAGGAATAGCTCATTGTGAGTGGAAGGAAGAGAAGAACTGGTGGAGAAGCAAGAAAAAAGAAACACCATTAAGATTGCTCAGTTTGGAGAACTGGACCTCAAGTAAACCATAATACAGGAGCTTTGTGGCCCAGGTCCTACAGTGTCACATGAAAGGGGAGATTTTCTCAAGCCCTCTGTTTGATTAGTCCCTCAGTGCTTCACTAAAGCCGAGACTCTTGTGACTATCCAGTCTGCCAGTGTCCCATTACAGGGACCCTTCATTGAGCAGTCCTCTGGATCAGAGGGCAGTTTGGCTGACTTGTTCAGGGACACACACCAACACCATCCTGGTCTCTACAGTCAAGTATGTTACTTGCTGCTGACAATAGCTGGCACTCTTGAAGGATTCACACTAACAGTTTACAGAATAATACTTTGTTATAAGATAGAATAATACTCTCTGTTAATATAAGAGAAAATTGTGACAAGTTAAAGTTTGAGGATTGCTAGTGATACTATCTGGCTACAAAAAAACCCCACATTCAAAGCAATATACTAGCAAGCTCTTGTCCCTAACAAAAACTAGCTGAAGTTAATCATTCAGCACACACAGACTATGGATCTTAGTCAATAGGCATCCCCATGGGGTACAAGACAGGTTCAGCCTGTCGACTGATCCCTGAAGTTACAAAGGAGTCTTCCCTAACTTCTCCTCATTTTTAACCTACTTTTATACTGTTTTTAAATTTCATTGAAGCATGAGTGGCTCTGATCATACATCATGTTTGGGGAGGGGTGGTTGTACCTTGGAGGTAGATGTCAGTATGACATCTGAGGTAACCTTTGGAGCTGGAGCTGTGTGTTAGTATTACAGCTGAGGTAACCTTTGGGACAGCGATGTGCATTTGTGATCTTGCCGTAGTTGGTGGTTCAACTGCAAGAAATCTTTTTTTTTTTTCTTCTCCTTTGTTTTCCAGTTGCTATGGGGCCTGTCAACCATAAGGAACTACTGAGCTCTCCATCTTGCAAGGATTTCAACGGAGCCTGGCTGTGGTGTTTTCACTCCACTCCACCCTCTGTTTAGTTCCCCTTAGCACATATTGTGTGTGCGAAGTCAGGCTTGCCGACTGCATTCCATCCTGGGAATAACAACTGCATTTCACCCTATAATTTCTGTAGTGTTTATCTTCTGTTAGAATGCAAATATAACTTCCCAATGTTCTCTAATTTTACTCCAGTAAAATTATATACAGTAATATTATATAACTCTCCAAGGGATAAGAGGGATAAGGAAAACAAAACACTGCAACAAGACCGTGCTGTTTTTACACACACAGCAGTAGTTGTGGGCGAGAGAAAAGCTGGTAAAATATGAGAAAGGACAATTTTTCCTATGTGCTTCCCCTATCTCCTAACACTGCAGAGAGTTCCTTCCTCCCCTGCCTTCATCCTGTCAAACTTCCAGATAGGTATCAGATCTGGCATCACTTACTTGTAGCAGCTTCCAATTTAAAGGGTCAAAAGTTCTGAAATAAGAAGGGTAAGTACAAAATATGCCCTTCCTAACTGTACACCTTAGAGATGCACATTATATATGATGATATTAAGCTGCAGAACAAGTTGGAAGTACTCACATTCATGTGTGGTGTTTTTCTGTAAATGATTTCATAGTCTCCAGCATTCCATTCATGCTTCACCATCTTGAAAAAAGATAAACCAAGTTTCCATTTATTGAGACAAAACCCAAAATAACAGTCTCTTCAGTTTTTGTATAAGCCACGGTCTCCAGATTCTAATGAAGAAAATTCTGAGAATCATTAAGAGAGTTTTTGCAAACCTTCCCCCTGCAACCACCACAACCATCTCATATTTGATGGCATAAATTGAGTCATAGTTGAAGGCGTCAATCAGTTTTTCTACCCTTTCAGTGATCCCAAGTCTTTTGCTTCTGACACTCTGTGAAGAAAGCACTTAGCTGAAGCAGTAAGTAGGAAGATTCATATTTAGTGAACCTTGATTCAGCTCTAATACTTCAGGGATTCATACCCTACCCACAGTCTTTCACCTCTACCACTGCTGTATTCAAAACCATTTTCACCTCTGCTGCTTCTGACTTGGCACAGTTTAGCTCTGTTAGTTCTGTTACACATGGTATGGGTTAGCATGGAAAGTATTTTGCCACAGCTACCAGATAATTGCTGCTGTAGTTACTCACTTGGAAAGCATCATCAAAAGTTGTGATTAATGAATCCTCTATACTGCAGTCATTCAGAGATTTGGAGTATTTTGGTTTTGTCCTCAAATGAACCAGGCTTCTATTCTAAATATACCATAGTTACTTCAAAAAAATAACTACTATGAAAACTACAGCATTTTAAGTTTCTTGCATTGGTGGGAGACATTTTACTTGGTATGGACAACAAGAAAAGGACTGGATATTGCACCTCTAACATGAGCCCAGGAATTTGTTCATTCTTGCCAAATCAGTGAATTAGTAGTAGGCATTAGTAGCAAGCTCAGGTGCTTAAAGATGTAGAAACTACAAACCCTGTGCTGGCCAAACAACTGATGAGGGACCATAGAAGCTATACAAGTTCATTTCAATGAAGATTTTCAGAGGAATTCAGACAGCTGGAATTTTTCACTTACTAGTTCACAAGTACCTTAAAATGAATATAGTGGATTTTTTTCAAGATAAAATGGCACATTACTAATCATACATTTAAATTGCTATTATAATTTTATTTCTTTACTTGTATTCAAAATACTTTGTTGATAAATAAACATCCACTTCTTGAGCAGCATAAAGAAAATATATTAATCACAGAAAGAGATCATCAATGATATTATAATTATCCTTACTAAAATACTGATCAATGACAGCTATCATAGCAAAACAATTTCCAAACACTTAGATAGCGATAGAAAGCATTATGGGAACTTGCTGCCAAACAGACTCAACACCTGAAATTTCTGTGATTCACTGACTATTTTAATCATGTTTCTTCTTCTACTCATGCAACTGGCTAAGATAATTGTATGGCATTAATATAGCATAAATCAAGGGGTTTCTAAACATCACTGTCCTCTATACTTCCTGTCAGAAGCATCTGAATTACAGTTGCTTAACACAAGTTTTGCTTTTTTCTAAATACATTAATCCAAAGGTATTTTGGTTGTCAAAAATAAGCAGTATTTAAAGGTAAATCTTTTCCCCACCATTGTGCATGCCAGTCAATATATCAGTTTTGATGGAATGCCACATTTTCCCCTCTCTCTCACACTGATTTTTTTTTTCCTGTCTGTAAGGGCTGTGGACACCACCATCCTTCTAACTTCTTTTTTTACCTCTTCTCATATCAGTGGATCATGATATACTTTCCCAGCAAATCCTTCAGAGCCAGCCAAGCCCTTTGCATTTTCCTGAAAAGCAGATGGTTGATGTTTTTCTAATCTTGTTTCAAAGTCATCATACAGTCAAAATAATAGCAGCCCTGATTCCCTGCCAAATGAAGGTCATAGAAGAGCTCCTGTTAGATTCAGTAACCATGAATACCTTTCTTTTTCTGTACTTCTGAAATTTCTCAAGAAGTCTGAAATTCATAATGTACTTCTAAAGTGGGTTGTTTTTCTTCCCTTTCTCCCCACTTTGCATTTTGTCACTGAAAATAACAGTATAAGATGTAGATTAGTGACCCGAATTTAGGACTAGCTGGTTCAAGGCCATCTGCCTTTAATTAGTAAGCATATAAAAGGCTGGTTTATGCTTGCTTTCATTAGCACTACTAATCAGGGATAGCGTTGCTCATTGCTATGAAGAGAATTCCTGAAGTGAACAGTTTTTGAGTTAAGATTGAACAGGTAAGACATTATCCAAAGCTCTATCAATGTGTGGATACATCCTGTCTTTTGAGGAATAAATATATGATGCTGATTAGCTGAAATGAAGATACTTAACGCTCTGTTTTCTAGAGACAGAAACCAAGTTAAGTCACAATGATTGAATGAAGGTTTTGTAACCCAAATAACATATACACCTCCATCAACATTTCTGTGGACTGAATAGCAGCACATTTCAGGTTTGAAAAATGTATATGTGCGTTGTGTTCTTCTCAATTGAGTGTTATTAGCAGAAGATCTCTCTAATAAAAGTAAACAACAGCTTGTCAGAAGAATGTTGAGATTGCAAATGAACTTGTAACTCAAAGTCTACAGTAAAGCTGACTTTTTATAGATTCATTGTGCTCCTTCTCCTGAGATTTACAAGGTTAACCTAAAAGTGACATGTTGACAGCAGCATTTTAATCTGACATTCGCACACTGACATGTGGCAATGAGGATAAACCTGATGCTGCAGTCAGCCTATATGTGAAGAATTTAGTGAATTTCCCATGAGAAGGTAGATTTGTCTGGTGCGTTTTTTTCTTAAAAAGTGAGTGTGAACATTGCACATATGCAGCCAGAAAGGAAAAGACTTGTGGTCAATGGGAAAAAAATACAGTCCTCCATAATGGTTTGTTTGTTTTGGAAAAAAATCCAAGTGGAAACTGCAAATGTCTGATGTTGGCCACTAACTGTCAAACACGGTCCCTGGAACGGGTGATACTAGCATCTATATGTGTCTGCATGCATAAACGGTCACATTACTCAAAATTAGAGTGTATTTTATAACTGAGGGAACAGATTGTGTTTGGTAGAAGGAAATATAAAGACTTTTTCCAGATGAATATGGTTAGAAACTCTGATGGTACCATTCAACCTGACTGGCTACTCTAACAAGCATCCAGATCTACGTAAAACTGACTCCATCCTTCCCTTGTGAATTAGGAAGAAGTTATATCTGCTGTTCTCTTCCCCCAACTTCTCCTTTAACTTAGTTTTACATCAGCTGCAGCCTTGAAACAAGCTCTAACTGGACTGTCTGTTCCTCTATAAGGGAGAAGCATGGACCTAAACTGTATGTCATATGTATTTGTGTATATATATATATATATATATATACACTGATACACATTTGTTTTGAGTGCCTCTGTGCTCACACATTCAGTGAGAAAGTGTCTCTTCTAGATGATACTCCTTCAAAAAACTGAATTATGTCACTACAGATATGATTTAATGTACTCTGAGAAACTTTCTCACAATAACATACTTTTACCTATGCCAAGATGGAGCAGTGGTTATGTATGAGTGGTATGTATGTATGAGAGCAGAGTGTTATGTATGCACCTGCAAAGGAAAGTCAACAGCATATATTTTTACATGTGTAAATTTTTAGTCTAAGCTTGCTTAATTAGGAATCATTTTTCTTCACTGAATCCTTTCTAACAAGCAATTTGAGACTTAAAGTGTGTTTATTTTTGAAATGTCATAAACTCTCTAAAAATGGTTGAGAAACCATTTCCACACATTTATATTTAGGGTCATATGTGAAGTGGCAAGTAAAATGTTACAAAATAAACTTAAAGGCACAGAGATAAATCAGTCACCCTTATACCTATTGTTATAGCAAAAGTGCTAAAAGAGAATATGAAAGCAGGAATAGCTTTCTGAGAAGAGGAATTGGAAGTTTCTTTCTCTCTTTCTTCTCTTTTCGGACTCTTCAGTACTGGAATTCTACCACGTAAGAGAGATGAGTTGGAGAATGGAACTTACATGTTGACAAACTGACCTAAGTATAAATATTGTGTTTAAAAAAATCTGCAGAGATTTTACTAAGTGTAGCTGATCTGTTGGGAAGGCAGAGGAATCTGTAATTTGCACGGATTTAAAATCCCTCTGATCTCCCAGGCTGCATTAGTCATCTTCAAATATGACTCAAAGTCTCTGCAGAGTAGCAACATGATTTAGACAATTTTCAGAAGTTCCTAAAAAAGGGTAAAATTAAGACTGCAAATCAAAGAGAAGTAGGAAGAAAAAAAAAAGACCAAAACAAGACACACCATTGCACTCATTTCTTCTGTGGGGAAGGAAAAAGAAAACTGCATGACAGATTAGTCATATTGCTTAACACAACACCAAGAGTTTCTCTTGGTAAATAAATAAATAAATAAAGTGACAAGTGTTCTGAAAACCTGAACAAAAGAACAACAGATCAGAAATGTTCTGTAAGCTAATACTGCCATCTAACTCCCAGCAATTCAGTCTTTTATTTCATCAGCATAATCTTTGACTTTAACTTGCTGTACTTATCTGCATCGCAAAGGAAATTATGCTCCATGTGAGTTCCTGTTGTCTTCAAAATATATATTTTTTGAATGCATGTAGAAACCTCCACCTCTGCTCAGCTACTGAGATTAGTGAGATGTAATTAATGACAGTAAGAAACAGCTCTGAATAGGCAGATACCTCCAAGTTAACGAAAACCCACAAGGTATTCCTATACAGCTCCTTCCACCAGATAGCTGCATTTTTACAAATACATAAAATGTATACACAAAAAATCAGTGTCATTCACATTCTCTGTTGATGCATATAGCTTGAAGTAACAAAATCCTTGTGTTCAAATACTCTTAGAAATTATCTTCTTCTTTTGGGCTTTCTCCCATTTATCCATACCCTTCCCAAATGCCTGAATAATTGGATGCAATAATCCATGAAATGGAGGTGCTGCTTCACCTCCTGGTAGTAGTCCTATCCTTTTTCCAGATGGTATTTTCCCCAGTCAAAGTCTGATAGAAAAATGCTCTAGAATCTGCTAGCCTTTCACAGAATATTAGGCCATTTGCTCACTTCAGTTGCCTGCTACATACTATCTGGACATAGAAAGTAACAAACATGAGGCAGTACTCACATTAGTTCTCAGAAAATTCCCACTAATATTGAAAATTCACATCAATATCGGTTTTCTGAGCCCCTCAGACAAATACTGGTCTCTTATGTTTTTCATCTTTTAGACTGAGTGATTAACAGAATAACAAATCCTAGGTAAAGTGAGGATCAGATTTTACTAGTGAATCAGGCTGTGAATTACTTAAAAAGGCTGCATCCTTCTTCCATTTTCTGTGCCTTGTCCATGGAGACATTAAGGTCTGTGGAGAGAGAAGCAGTCTCTCACTGTAAGACACCACACTGTTCTCACCACAATCAAATTGGTGAGCCTACACAGACCTATAATGTACAGTTAAAGAAAATTGAATGACTACAAATACAGCATGGATTCACATCACAGCATATTTTTAAGAATATGTTTCCTTCTGAAGTGTAATAGTCACTAGTAATCAATTTGCATTCTATCCTGTAACCACGATTCAAAAACACGCTAACCTATGTATTTGTGCATCTACCCACCTACCTACCTTTGCAGACACAGTTAGGAGCATAAGTTTTTGATCAAGGTTCTGCCTTCAAAATACAAAACACTGTTTATGGCAATCTTAGTCACATTTGAAAATCCATCTTTATAACAGAGTCTATAATTTTTTTCTAGATCCAAATCAATTTGTATGTCTATATTCAAAAGCTTAAACGAAGTACAGTAGATAATTATGTCTGTGATTGCAGAACAAGGCAGAGTGAACATTAAAATACACAGTACAATTTCCTGGAGATGCTCATGGTAGTCCCTATGGACCTATTCTGTAGATGTGTTTCATGAGCATAGAAATAAAGATAGTCATCTAATAAGAGCTTTCAGATACACAAAAACCCTTTGAAAATTTTCTAGAAGTGAAGTAAATAAGTGTTTTTTTAAAAAAAATCCTGCCTACATGTGTCTTAATACTTACAGAAATATTGCTTTATTAAAACTGAATAGACTATTTCAGTTTGAAGGCACCTACAATGATCTTCTGATGCAACTGCCTTACCACTTCAAGGCTGATCAAAAGTTAAAGCATGTTGTTAAGGGTATTGTCCAAATGTCTCTTAAACACTTTCAGTGTTGGGGCACGAACCACCTCTATAGGAAGCCTGTTAACAGAGTTTGACCATCCTCTCAGTAAAGGAATCCTTTCTAAGACCGAATCTAACCTCCCCTAGCACAGTTTGGAGCCATTCCCAAGCATCCTAAGACTGAGTGCTAGAAAAAGGAGCTCAGCACCTCCTTCCCCACAACCCTTTCTCAGGAAGCTGTAGAGACCAATGAGGTCACCCTTATCATAGAAGGATATCAAATTAGATAAACAGAACTTTCCCCTTGTAAACACATGTTAATGGTGCATGATGATTGCATTATTCTCTAAATACCTTTAAAAGTCCCTGAATCATCCAGGTAAGCTACATCACAGTATACTATCTTTTAAACAGATGTATGTCCCTGAAGAGATAAGCAGGGATGATGATCACTTTAACCAAAGACCTTCTGTTCTGCAAGTTTTTCAAGCTGCACCTGTCAATATTCACTTGCCAGCTCTTAAAAGACTAAACCCCTCTCCTATTAGAGGAAAATAACATCAGTAAATTAAACGAACAGAATGCATATTTTTTCTCATCCTTAGACAAGTGAAAATAAGACATCTTAAATGTTTTTCCTCTGATTAGAAAGAATTCAAAATACCAGCAGATTTAGGGAGAGCTTTCTAACTTTCTGTTCAACACAGCCTGCACTGGGACTTCTACTGCAAAGACAGAATGCAGATAAATTTCTGGTTTCTGTCAGACTGCTTGCACATTTCATGAGAGTATGCTACACTTCAGGGTAGAAAGACATTCAGGTTTTCAGTGGTTTCAGTCAGAATAATATGTAAGTAAACAAAAGATACATTCATGTGCTCCCTAACTTCAGACTCAGACTCAGCAAATTAAATTGATGCACAGAAATCTGTATTTAATTTAGGTTGTTATCTATATCTTCCTATTAATTTGTAGATTATAAGAACATGAAAATATGCTTCCTTCACTCTGTCAGGACACACAGTAAAGGTGTGTTATGTTGTCTATTTTGCCAGACAGACAACTAGATCTGTCATCCTACTAGCAATGCTGGATGTCCTTTTCTCAGGTGCTGCATGGGAAGCAAATGGAATACTTACCTTGGATAGGCCAGTTAATAGTTACTCAGTAGCTTTGGTATATGCAAGACAAAAGGTGAATCTGCTAACATGAAGCAAGCTGATATTGAAATAGTATTTAGAGTAATATTGGTTTTATACCTATACAAGATCAGACCCATACAGCTACTGGACATCCTATTACCAGCTCAACACGCACACTTTAGAAGGATATTTGGAGCTTGGTTCATACCATATCCTATATACGTGGACAGCAGGATTAAAAGAAAAAAGAAATAAAAATAACTAAAATAGCTTAAGTATTATTAGTACACAGAAAACAGTTTGACAATAAGACTTGCAGTTTGGAACAGAAGAGAAGAGTGATTATCAATACAGATTCTTTGTCCCTGGCACTAAAAGAGTCTTGGGCTAAGATGGTTCACTCCAGGAAGTGACAGTAACAAGAGAAAATGCTAGAGAAAGCTGAATCATAGAATGGTTAGGATTGAAAGGGACGATATAAGTACCTGATAAATATGAAAAAATGCTTCAAAAAATGTTTCGTCATTGTATCTGCTTATCATATCAATTTGAGCACCTGAAAAAGACTATGTGCAACATAGGCTGTAAGCAGCCAGCTTGAGGTCCATAAAAAGCAGGCAAAAACCATGCTGAACCAGGAGAGGATGGGAAAAGAGGCACCTGCTCTGCAAGTCTCTCTATCTAAGGTGACTGAAGAGGACCACCCTTCCCCTCCGCCCCTCTCCTCACCACTGCCTGCGAAGTAGCCTGCCAAGTAGCCTGCCACTGGGAGATGAGACTCTGCCAGCCTGGGGAGAACAGAAACCAGCCATGCCACATGTGTGAGTTGCAGAAACTGTGTTCCTGCACCCCTACTGTATTCTTGGGAGACCAGACCCAGTGGCCACCTGAGTGGACCAGAGTCGCCCATGAGTTGCAGGAACCACCGTCAAACCTCGTTCACAGTGGGACTCCAGAGACTGCATTCTAACAAGCTGCCAGACCCCTTTGGCCAGAGATAACCATAAGTGGCAGAGAAAAAAACCAGCAAAAAGTGCTTCTTCTCCCCTCCATCAGAAAAGTAGCAGTGTGGTGGTAAACTGTCTCATGCTTTTAAAGTGACCTTAGCTTTTTCCAACATTTCTCTATTTTTCCTTTTCTTTCTCTTTGTTTCTTTTAGTAGTTAATAAAGTTAATAAACTTTTTTTTAATAAAAAGTTAATAAAGTGAAAATACCGGGTTTTGGCATCAACATGTAACTTTGAGTTTTAATCTTGTTTTGGGGAATATTCGAATCTGAAGTCCTTTTCACAATTCACAGAGAGGTCTCTTTGCTCCTCTGTGATTAAGCAGATTGTAACAGACCTTAATGATCATCTAGTTCCAAATTGCCATGGGCAGGAACACCTTCCACTAGAATAGGTTGCTCAGAGTTCCATCCAACCCGACAGTGAACACTTCCAGGGATGGGGCCTCAACAAGTTCTCTGGGCAGTAGTGCCCAGAGTGGTGCTGGATTTTTTAACAATAATTAATACACTACTAACATTATAAATTATCATTGTGGGAGTCCACTTAGCCATAGATAAACTGCAACTTTAAAGCCATTCAGAATACTTCTCAAAGTTTCATAGCCACCTGCAAAATGTCTGTTCTGTGAATGCTTGCAACATCCACCCTTCACTTGTTAACCTTTCTAGTAATAAACGAACATGCACTTAACAACACAAAATTGCATTCTAATTGGAAATATGCAGTGAGCTTTATACTTGTGATTATTTCAAACCTTTTCTTTGAAAACAGACACAAAAGAAAATACAATTAGATCATTCCAGTGATGGTCATAGCAAATATTCTCTTCATTGTTACCTCTAACAGTAATTGCTACAGTCCACAATATTCACTGTTAATTACTATAGGTACTGTACAACAGATTAAGTAGAAGAGATTCTCCTGGACACTGCAGTTAACTTCTGTTGCTTAACTACCATCTAAAAAATGGTTAGTTAGCAATTATACTAAACATTACTTTTTTCTCTTCTGTTTTATTCCACCACAACATCCTGTGGTTGTATGCAGGAAAGAGTTATACCTTTATCTATCTGTTTTTTTTTTTAATCTAAACAACACAAAATTACATAAATAAAACATGGTCCATTTTGTCAACTTACGTTACAGTAGCCAAGCAGGAAAGAAACTGTCAGTGTATTCCCAGAAACCCATGTCACTGTGTTATATTGAAATACATGTATGAGCTGAGATGCTAGAAAATTAATCAGAAACTGCAAAGGCAGCAGGTGCAGTGTTGGAAGAAAAGCAATCGATGGAAAAGTTGCCAGGTTTCATAAAAAAAAAAGAGAGCAGACTATTGATTCTTCAAATTATTACCCAAAGAAGCTATTGTGACAGCACGTTTGACAAACAGCTTGGATGGTGAAGCAGTCAACGGTAGAAATTACCATTCCAAACTTGTTTAGGATATAAAATATTTTTATTTTACTACCAGCAGCCAAAATAAGAACCACTATAACAAATTGCCTTGGTATTTTGAGGCTGGAGCAAAATGGTTCTGAAACTCCACAATTCTTGTAAGAAAACAAACAAGGCTTTCATATTTTTTCCTGAAAAAAATCAAGGGCCTAGTTTGTCCACCAGGATGTAAGCTAAGAAATTGTTCCCTGAAACATCCTTGCCTCATTATTTTGGCCTGCACCTTGGTAGTTCTATTGATTCTTTATTGGCTGATTTACTTTATATTTTCCTCCTTAGAGAAAAAAAAATAAATTCTGAGCCAACAGTTTGACAATCCATTTTTCAATTAAACAATCTGCTTCTGAAAACATACAGATATACGCTGTCTTGAACTGCAACACTGGGTACCATCATGCTCAAAGCTCAAGGTAAACCACAAGCATTGACAAGATGAGAATCAATGGCAATATTATTCAGGATATAAAGTTTAGCATTAAGGAACAATTCCAATTATCTAAACATCTGCTTAAAAAAAATTACACAAAAAAGAACAAACGTAGAGAGCACTGTTAAGCTCACTGAGCTATAGCAACCTAAAAATGCTTTAATCAAAAAATAACCTGGTTATCTAAACTCAGTATCTATAGACAATGTAACAGAAAAATCTTGATTCAGAGAACATTTCATTCCCTATCTTCAAATTATCATCATGGTCTTCAGAGGCCCATCAATCTTCATTAATTCTACAAGCCTAGGTGGCTAGTTTTGGCAGGAAGATGTCCACCATATTCTTGGAGTGCTCTGTGAATGTCTCTTGACCTAGAAGTCAGAGATGGCTTTTAGCTATGATTCTGAACAACAAGGATGAAGTGAGTGAGCAAAATGTCAAGGCAAGAAGTAATTTCAATTAAATTTGCAAGTAAACAGAAGAGTTAATAACTTGAAAACAAAGGAAAAGCAACATCATAAACTGTCTTCAAGTAGATATTTCAAGCAAATCATTCTCTTATGGAAGGTGAGAAACATCAAAAGATCAGTATAACTAATAAAGGGTTCTGTACGGGCTTCAAACATAAGAAGAAAACAAATGCCAAAAGTCAGATTCTTAAGGGCACATACACAAACTAAGCCTAAGTATGTAGGTGTAGCTTAGGAAAGGACAAGACAAGGAGCTGTTCCATCAGAACAAAGTTAGAAGTCATTGAAAAAAACCTTCTCTTGGCTCTTGAATCACCAGCATCAAAGGCTGACCTTGAGGAAGCAGAAACATCTAACTAGACTTGTTGAATCAATAGAAAGACTAGTTGCGATAAACTCTCTGTTCCAATTAACAGAATGGGAATGGAGTAGGAAAGAATAAGACAGCTGAGTAAGTTCCTCTGTTAGCTCTGCTTCATGAGATTGCTCAATTAAACTTAGTGTTGTACTTGCTGATGAAAATCATGCAGAAAGTGCCATAAGAGCAAGAAGTGTCTCAACTGGAATCTCTGATCCAGATTAGGGTGCTGAACTTCAGTGAGAATGTGCACTAACTCAAGAAGACAAGGAGAGAAGCAAATGAATAGTCAGAGGCCTACAGAAACATACCTAACTGAAATTATTGAAATAATATTGTTTACCTTAAAGGGAGAAGGGACAATACAGGCATGGTTTAAATAAATAAATGGCTTCTACAAAGGAGGGACTAATCTGTTTTCCTTACTTATGAGGATAGGAAATGAATGGGTTTGCATTACAGCATAAAGATTCAAAAATTAAAAATTAAGAAAACCTTTGAAGAGAGTGAAGCACTAGAACAGATTGCCTGAAGAGGTCATGTAAGCTGTCTATTTAAAGGTCTTTAATAAAAGGCTTGATAAATATTTATCAGAATGACACAGTAAAAGGCAATCATGCTTGGAGGCAGAGGAACAAGTTACACAAGTTGTTGTTGCTGGGGGTTAAAACTCTTCAAGTCTGTGCCACCAACTGAACTAGGTGGTGACACAGACTTGAAGCTTAAGGCACTGGAAATTTTCATTAATGAGAAGAAATGCATTATATAGTCAGCATTCAAGTATCCTAAAAAGAGAGGTCACTGAGAATACCTTGCCAGTGTATGTTTTGGATAAATCTAATAACTCTGTAATATTTCAGTGAGATAACTTAACAAGCAAAACTCACTTCCATCAAAGAATTGAATTTAGTTCATTGGAAGCATAAATATCAGCCAACTTGAAAATTGACCAAACAGAAAACTATTCTGTGTTGTAAGTCTTCACTAAGTGAGTCTAAACTCATGTGCTATATCCCAAGTTGATGCCTAGGGAACCAAATGCAGCTTTCTCATTGAAACATATACACAGACCTAATATTTGACTTCGTGTCATGAAGTAACTTGATTTTTTTAAATTACTATACAATATCAAAACACCCTAACTGATGAAAAGCTAACAATCTGATCTCAAAAAGAAAAAAATAAAACCATCAAAGAGCCTGCTTTTATTATTTTCACCATTCGTGAAGCTTACTACATAATTATAAAACAATTATGTTATATAGCTCCTGTATATAAAACTTACATAGTGCAGAGAATCATGAAATCATTAAGCAATAGAAATCAGAGGGAAGGTATACATAACAGGGAAAAAAGTACTCTAATAGGAACCCGTTGTACATAGTGTTTTTATAAAGTGGGTAAATTTAACTTTGTACATTCAGAGTAAAATACACCAAATACAGCAAAGCTATAAGAAGAGTGGGCCCATCGTTTGAAAAGCAGTCACTGAAGAAGAAACCTCTGGGTCACAGTGAACACAGTCGTGTTTGTGCAGCATGTGAGAAAACAAAATCAGACGCAAAACAGGGGACAATTTTTTTTTCACAGAATAGAAACTAAGTCCAAAGAGATTAAGGCAGGTGCTTCTAGGTGAGTAATATTCTCTGTTGACATAATTCAGCCTTTTTCCAGTAGAGTACTGAGATTTCATCTTTCAGTTTTTAAACCAGAGTTTTACACATTGCTTTACAAACAAAGCCAAAGAGCTTGTAAAGTGGTACATGACTACCAACCCAAGAGCAGTTCAGTAGGAGCTTGCTTCTCTAGCCTGAGCTGCTGTCTGGCAGCAAGCAGAAGGGAAAAAAATACTAGCTCTTGCATTCAACATAATGTATCTTCTTTGACAGCTTTTGCAGCAGCTTTTGGAAATTCTAACAAAATACTGCACTAGGACTCAGATGGTGGGTGGCAGATAAGAAACTTGCTATCAGTGATTATGTGTATTTTCAGTCCAAAATATTTTGAGACTCACACAAAGATGATTTTGTTAAAGTTTTCAGGAATAAAGAGAAACCACCCATAATTAAGACAACTGACTGATACAATAAGTGAAAAGTATTAAGAGAAAAAATGGTAGTTGTCCACATCAGTGTGGAAACAAATCAATTGCTACAGTATATTCATCTTTGTAATCAGTTTGCTGTCCTGGAAGCCAGTTTTTTAAAAGTAAATAGGTCACAAAAAACATAGAATGACGACCTTTATAATATATGATTCCAAGATCTCACAATGAAACACTTCAATACATTCATGTGAATGCCTGTAGACTCCCTGTAGCTTTTCATGTTTACTTTCTTCTGTTTCTTCCCTTTTCACATTAAAGAATACCTGTGAATTAACCATGCGAATAGCAGGAACATACATCCCTCACTCTGACATCCAAACACCTTTATATAGGAACATGTACGCTCTGATCAATTTTGAAAAGGAACACCCCTGTCACTTCAAAAAACAATTTGTATGTCTTGACCTATTCTTCCATTTCAAATATTAATTTCAAACTCTAGTCTAGTATCCACCAAGTTCATTCTGGTATAAGCTTCTTTTTTTTCTGTCACTAGTACCTTGTTTCGTGTTTGTCAGTGGTGTCATCCAAGCGAGGGCACTCAAACTGCAGCATCCACTCTGCTCATAATTGCTGATGTACTTTGCTTAATCCAGACATCTTGCTCCCAAGCTGCATTATGAAAAAATTACTAGATGTTGACAAGGAACATTGTGCTGCAGCACTGAAGAATGTGAGAAGTTACCGATATGGACAGAATAAATCAGGTTTTCACTAGTAATAGATTGAAAAAGGGTTGTATTCAATATACACTAAAGACTAAGAAAAATACAGTAATGCAGAGAAGATCCTGTAAAACTTGAATATTTTTAGTTTTCTTTAAGCACCCCTTGGAATTTTTTGGAGACTTATTTTCTTAACGCAACCTAAAATACAAACCATGAATTTAACTTGTTTTGATTTACACAGTGAAAGAATTTTCTTCCCTCTCCCCTCTGCTTTGCTTTAAAACAGTCAGAAACTGAGATTCTTTTTACCTGACATCTTTGATGTTATAACTGGACAATTCAGTAGTCTGTTTTCATCAATCTTTTACTTCTCCTTCATATTTAATTTTGAAATTTACTCCTGTTTCTCTTCAATGGGTACTGCTAGTGTATCTGAGATTGTGCCATTAGCCATGCTGGGTTTTATTGTAGCATACGTAAAGTGAGTAGTTCTCAACCATAGCAAAAACTCCCTTGAACATTGAACAAAGGATTTTCTTGATTCATTTACTTAAATCTCAATTGTCTTTACATAACATATTTCAAATATCTTTACATAAGTACTTAGTAGTGTGTTCTGTAAAGAAGACTTAAAACATTTGTGTTCTTAGCAGTATTAAAATATTGAAAAAGTTAAATTGCCAGCTTCAGCTACAACTTGATTTTATTTTTTTTTTTTTTAGTTGTTTACTGGGAGTAAGGGATTGCTCAGGTGCCCTTTATGGGATGTTTAACGCTACTGCCTCTGTGATTGCTCCTTTCCAGCCACTGCAGCCCAGCTCAGTAGACCCAGGAATCAGGTTTTCCATCTCACACCAGTGGGTGCAGCGGCTGCTTTCCCATTTGCAAGTTCAGCCAACAGTGGTGCTCAATGTGTGATGAGGCACGCACTGAGGACAGCAAGCAATGCAACCAACTACGGAATGCTGCAGGCTGGGCACTCCCTTTTTAATAGCATCTGCATATAACACTGCCAGGACTCACATAAACACAGCATAGACAGACAAACCCCTTCCCCCCTTTCCAGAAGGTTAGAGGTGTAGTTCATCTTAGTAAAGCATACATCACCAAACTCCCTAGATCCACAAGCACAGTCTGAGATGCCCTGAACATCATCAGGAACAGTCTTCCCATTCAACACCCCTGCCTGCATAATGACCTCGACCAGTCTCCACCTGCCAGCTATCCCAGCTTGATATTTGCTAGCAAACAAGCACAAGCACCTCACAAGACTCAGGTCACTCAAGACACACCTACACAGCTTAAGGCCTCCTGCTCACCAGACACTCCAACCTCTCATTTGCTACCAAATTAGTGACACACCAGGACAGGAGCAAACTGTGAACACCCCAGCCCCTCCACTAGCTGCCATCTACATCTTACATCCCATAGTCCCACACTGGTGGCTGACACTGAGGCCCCCCACCTGCTCTAATTGAGCAGGACAAGCCCAGGTGCACATTTATTCCAGTCAGACTCTACCTACTGGCCCCAAAACCACTTGTATCCATCCCAGCAGAGCTTGCAGTCAGTCCTTACACTGCGCCCTGACAGGGTAGAGTGATATGGCACAGAGGTCAGAGAGGATTTAATAAAATAGGACAGACTGCAGTGATCAGCACAGATCAGACAGGTGTAGGGACTAGGAATTGTTAATATGTTACCAGCCTTTTTAGTGCCCCCCTTCTATTTACACCCTCCCTCTTTATTCCTCCATGGCACCCGTCTTGTAAAGATTTCTTAAATTTTGCGCAGATCTGCAACCCTCACACCCCCCTAAATATCCCAATCCTCATAGTCCTTATCTCCTTGTCAATTACAAAGTCCAGGCCAGATCTCTCCAAAGCTGTGTCTGGATTTCTTAATGATTGTCATTCTCCTTCCTCCTTTGATTTTCCAGGTCCCCGATTTGCAGCATGCTTATGCACCCACTTGAACTTAAGCTAGTATTTATTCTAAAACCACTTTTTCTTGTCTGGTTTCATTTTTACTAGAAAAAAAGTATATTACACAGGTCAACTCCTTCACCTGTTATCAAACTTTATACAACTGAATTTAGTTCTAGGCATCTTTCTTCCTAAGGGGAGAAACACTACCCACTTTAGAATTTACACAAATTCAGTGTTTTTACTTACATATCTTTTTAGATTTCATGTTACATACTGTTCTGGTTTTGGAATAATTTTCTTCATAGCAGCTGGCATGTGGTTGTGTTTTGGATTTGTGCTGGGAATGTTCCAAGATGTTCTCCTGATTGCTGAGCAGTGCTTACAAAATCAAAGTCTTTTCTGTTTCTCACCACACCAGTGGGGGTGCACAAGAGGATGGGAGAGGACATAGCCAAGACAGCTGGCCTCAACTGACTGAATGGACATTCCAGCCTCTACAGCATCATTCTCAGCAGATAAAACTGGAGAAAGAAGAAGAAAGGGGGAGATGTTCAAAAGGAGATGTTCAGAGTGCGATGTCATGCCTGTCCATGGGAAGTGGTGAATGAATTCCTTGTTTTGCTTTGCCTATTAAACTGTCATTATCTCCACCCACAAGTATTCCCATTTTTACACTTCCACTTCTCTCCCCACTCCCACCAGGGGGAGCGTGCGGCTGGCTGGGGTTGTTATAACCCGCTGCTGATGTGGGGTAACTGAGGTTCTTGTTAATAGATCTCTTGGGCAGGTTAGAGAAACAATATTGAATGACTGGTGTATATATATGGCAGTGTGATAAAGGTAAACCCGCAGGAGAAATGAACCCAACTCAAAAAGAGATTACAAATCAGAGTTACTATTTAATAAAAAGATTACAATAAATAAAATGAGAGAGAGAAAAATTGGTTTTAACCCACAAAGAAGAGACATATAACACAGCACCCTGGTGCATGAACATATTGGTGTTCATTAGCCCCTGGGCTGAGTGCCACATGGTCCCCCTGAGTGCAAAGTAAAAGGAAAGGAAAACCTGTTGCTGAGGATGATGGTCTCAGTCTGGTCAAGAGGCGAAGTCACAGTCCTCTTGAGGTTCTGATCCTTCTCTGGATCCAACGAGTGGTACCAGAAGTGCCCAAAACCCAAGATTATATATGGTTAGGTGCAGGTGGGAATGCCCGGTACCTCCCCCAGGGCAAGGAGTTTCACAATGGGTGATTTAACTCTGTGAGTCATGGGATATTTTTGGAATCTTTGATAGCCTATTAGCAGACATGACCCCTTAGGCTGGGTGTGAAGGTGCTAATACCTCGCCAGAGGGGAGTTATCACCACTGAATCATTGGTGTGAAGAGAGAAACACTTCCCTATTTCACAGGGTCCTTTAACCCCCAGCCTGTAGCCTGAGGAGTCAGGTGTGCCCTGAGCAGCCGCTGCAAATTATTATTAACAGTTCACCAGAAATGACATAGAGGCTGTAGAATACACAGTTTTGGTTACACCCACACAGTGACAAGCTGGTCCCAGCCACTGTAACTAAGAGAGGCAGGTATAGTTTAGAACAACTTGGTTGCAATGGAAAGGAAGTATGTAGTCATTTTGGTTATTATCTGTGGAAATGTAACCATATAAAAGTTTAAAAATACCACTTAAGAAGCAAAAGAAAGAGAAAGAAAGGATGAGTAGATAGCAGAGGAAAGATATTACCACCCGTGGATCCAGCAATAGGACTTGATTGCTGCAATTCAGATGCCTCTTGACTGAAGTGATGGCCACAGTCTTATCTGTCAGGGGTGGGGAAAGCACACAAACCACAAAGTTCAGTGGGTTAATATATGCTAAGGTTTAGGTGGGAACACACAGCTTACCTCCCCTGGGGTGGGACATGCAACACTGAAGATGACATGCAGTCCTCTGGTGGAAGGACACAGAAACAAGTCTGACTGCACTTTGGGGGGGCCTTTGGTGGTTTATGGTCCCTTCCAATGACATGACCACTGTTTGACCCTGCTTCTTGCACTTGCAGATTTGAGCCAGTTGTGTCTTATCAGAGCAAGCTGACATGATGGAAGTCATCACCCCACCTTCATAGGATCTGTTTCTTATCAGCCTTTTCCCTTATCTGGCCAGAAAGCAGCTTGTTTAAGGCATCAGTCACAGGTTGTCAGGGACACACTAAGTTCCATGGCTCAATTGGTTTATATAAACAAAGGTTGATTCGTTCTGGTCATTCTCCAGTGGTGGCTGTGCACCTGCTCTGAACCTGGGCTGTTTATCTGCAGATCACAGGTTTTGCCACCACAGACCCAAAACTCTCCTCCTCCCCTTTGGTGGGGGGGTTCAAACCTGGCCTCAGCAAAGCACCCACTGTTTTTGCAAATGGATGGATGATTGTTCAAGTTGCTGACCTTTAACATTTCAGTCTATGCTAGATAGTTACCACTCTGCAGTTTCTTACTTTTCCCACCAGAAGTCATTTGTCCACTTCTGAGAAACATCTCTTGATTGAAATTTCAGAGATGGCCAAAAACTGTGAAGGAAAGAACACTTTTTAGTAGCATATGCTGGGTACCTCAGCCTGTGGGAAGGTCTGAGCACACACACAGTTTGGGGATCACACTTTTTTATGGTCTCCAATATCTGCATAACCACACCCTCTTGGAAGCCAACTCCTCCCAAGTCAGGCTTCACTCCTTTTCCATAAAAGGTGAAAATTTGTGGATACTATTGGCTGCTGCAGGGCAGGGGAAGGCCCCTGCTTCCTGGGTAATATGCCCTTTCTTGGAGGCAAGCTCCTCCCAGAGCCCATCCCACATCTTTCTGTAAAAGGAAGAGATGTGAATCCTTGGACTTTATTGATCATCCTAAAGTGGGAAAAACTCTTATGCCTGGGAATATTCTTTCCCTAAAAGGAAAGGGTGTGAATGCCCAACCTCCCTGGCTGCCTTGAGATGGGAAAAGCTGTTCTGCCTTGTTCAAATTTTACTCATTGTTTCAAGGCAGGCTTCGAAATCTAAAGTTATAAACATCTGTGAATGTGAACCTATCCTGGCTGCCAAGGTCCCTTGGCAATGGGTTCAGACAGGATCCTTTGCGCTACATGCTTTCTGTTCCACCTAATCTACACTCCCAACAACCCACAAGCTCCCAATATACAAAATGACCCTTTGGTACCTTACACACAAAATGGCCCTTAAGTAACTTAACATAAAATGCCTCCTAGGTGGCTTGTTTGTCCAAATTCACCTGCTTATAATAAAATTGCTTTTTATTCCTCACACACTTATGCTAAAGGTAACACCATCCCAAAATGACCACAGAGTCATGGAATATCCCAAGTTGGAAGGGACCCACCCATAAGGATCATCGTATCTGCTTTCATTCCAACAACCACAAACAACCAGAATTTACATCTCTGAATCAGACATATGATACACACAGTCAACTAAAACTCAAGAATTTTAAAGATTTTCAGTAATACTTAGTTCAGAAAGTGATATTATTTTATTAATTTCTCAAACCTTCAGAGTGTTAGTAGCAATAACCAAGAAAGCTTAATAAACATTATTTTGTGGACTAACACAGGATATTACAGGCAGGGACTGAAAAAGTTGATACTATTGAAAATCCATCACTGAAACACTAACCCTATCCTAACACTTTTATGTTAGGAAAGTAGAAGGAACAGCAGAAGACATTTCACTGTTTTTCCGTGGGCTGGTCATCCCATGTTTCTGCCCCCTCCCTCATGGTTCCTTTAATAAATTAATTCTTCCATATAGCACCATTTTGGGGTTAATGTTCTTAAGTTCTTAATTAACCCATTAGTCCATTTATGACTCCAAATCCACAAAAACTCATTCAAAACTAAGTCCACATTTATCCCCTTGTCAGTGTTTCTTTAACTGTTCTGTTTTTTGTTTCTTTTTTGGGGGGGGAATGGGAGCAAAATAGTTAATTTTGTAATAGTTCATTATCCTAGTGTCATAGTGAAAAATCACCTTTCTAAAATAGATGATACAATTATTATGACATTTCAAACTTGCTTGAAAGTCACAGGTAAGGACTGGCAAATAAATCTAGCTTTGCAAATGTTAGTCAATAGCCCAAATGTTATGCCTCTGTTTTATCGTTTTTAGAAAAGGATTTTTCAGAGCGCATGTTGAGCCTCATCACTTATGTCAATTTTACAGCACTGTTACTTTATTGATTTTCATTAAATTTAATTTTGCAAAGCTATAAAAGCAGCATCACATCTGTGGTATTCCAGCAGAAGGGAGTCTACCAAGAGCCTTTCATATGGCTACATATGAATCATGAGACACCACAAGTAAGAGGAAGACACATACTCATCTTTGAGTTGAAAAAAAAAAAAGAAAAAAAGAATTCAAATAAGTTCTTTCAGCTTTGTTACAGTCTGTAATTGCATTAGCACACAGTTTGGTTAGTGCCAGAAGATCACAAAGCAAGTGTTCTTGCTCCAGGAAGGGAAGGAAACATTGAAATACACTGGCCATTAAAAAAAAAATAAAAAAATCTCAGCTATTAGGATTTTAGTAAACTGGTTGATTTGACTGGCAATTGCAATATTTTAATTGTATCTAATTTATTATTAAGGGATTTTCAAGAGTAGAAATTTTCATGTAATTTAAATGGTTGAAAAGAAATGGTGCTCAAATGGCATACTTTTTCCTTAATTTCAAGAGTAGAACCCAGTACTTATCTGGGCAGGATGGACATTAACAGTTATAGGCTGTAATGGGTCGAACTTCTTCCTACAAAGGGCAGTATAAAGGTTTCATTGATTACAGTGTGACTTGCTTCCTTCCAAACAGCTTTCAAGAAAGGGGTATGAGAAGAATAAACAAAAAATATGTGAAATACTAAATTTGATCTTTTGCTTATCTGCTTGTTCTCATTATGCAGCATACAGACAGGTTCCTACAAAATATACTACACCAAATAAAGCCTTTAAAATAAAATAGCTTATCAGTAGCCACACTGTATCGAACCTTGGCATCTGTCTAGTGCCGCACCTCTGCAGGGACATGGGCATCTGTTCTTGCATGGGTTATTACTAAACAAAGGCTCTGTATTGCAAGTAAGACTCCCTTATTAGTAATAAATGTTCTGTAGATAAGAAAACAATGTTCAAACCTTCCATAGATATATTTCAGGATTTTAATACTGAACGTTAAAGTTCTAGCAGTGCAGCTAGTAGTAAAAAGCTGTATTCATTCATTAAATCTTGACCATATTAGAAGAAAAGCAGAGCATTAAGTCGTATATCAGAACATTCACAGGAAAGAAACAGAAGCACCAAATCTTGGATCTGGTTGGATTTCAGACTGGATTTCAGACTAAAATTAGTTTTGGATTACATAAATCAGATTCAAACAAGGCCTAATTACTGAACACGATACGTAGCTAGGTGACTATATTGTTAGTTTCAACTTTTTATCATTTCCCCCTATATTTCCTTACCTATTTTGCTAGACAACAGCCTAAAGTAGTATTATATTCTGCATATTTGTGGTATTTAGATTCTGATCGCCCAATTAGCATTGACAGTTTTAAAAAATAAAGCTAAATTTAGCAAATGCAGAGTGAATTGTTTCTATTATGGGCAACAACTTGAGTAGCAGAATACAAGAAATCACAATCTTTCACTGCAATAAGGAGGGGAGAGTGGGAGGAATAAAGCCAATTAATGGTTCCATAAAGATAATAAAGCTAGAGAATAAATTAAAATGGACTTACATGATTGAAATATTGAGTCTGTCAGGATAGTATTTGATTCTCAAAGTGAGCAGGTTATAAAGTTGTATTACAGATATAGGACATGTATGAAAATGTACTGCATTGTGTTCTGAATTCAATCCCTTCTACTGAGTTTCTCTATGGTTCCACTTAAATGCTTCATTGATTTTTACATATCTGATGTGGAAATGGGAAGGTTTTGGTTTTTGGGTTTTTTTTTAATTGCACAGAATTTTGGAAGTAGATGAGAAAAATAACTAGGCAAAATACCTAAAAGTAACACAAGTTTCAAAATTCTAGACAGAAAACTGTATCCCTGATCTGACAATAGTGTCATGTTCTATTTTAGTTCTTGACAGAACATTATTTAAGTTTGGCTCCATATCTCAAACAATCCTCAAATCTTGAACCTCTTGGAGTTGATATGTTCAGCATTTGCTTACACATACTTTCACCCCATCCATCCACACTAATATTCATACTGTGGATCCATCCTAATGACAGTCCTTGACAGAGAAATTATTGAGAACAAGTATTTTTTCTCTGTTTTTTGACATTGGATATTTTGTGCTTAGATCAATTAAATATTTCTTAGTAGTTTAGGCTGATCATATTCACCCAATAAAACTACAACTCTAGAGCAAAATACCACTTTTTCTTGCAAGCTGTGGGCACAGCCAGACTGATCTGTCGTGATATCTGTGTCTGGAAGACAGCAACACACATCACAGCCACTGATCCACCAATTATTCTGATTTTTGGTAACATGCACAGGTGGTCAGAGTTTCTTTCCCAGTGTTAAAAGACCACATTCCCATTTCACTTCTCTTAAGTTTTACCTCTGCAAACACAAAGTTGACCAAGTGATCTGTGTCAATTGTTTGACTTGTAGAAAACAGAGCCCAGCTGGGGAAGAACATAATAGACAAGTGAAGCCATGGAAGAAAACAAAGAAAGATGAGTTCAGGACCGTTTCCCTTGTGGTCTATGAATCCCAACAGCTCATGTGGGCAAAACTTCCCTGTCTCACAAATACAAGGTTTTCCCCTAGTAAAGAAAACTACTAAGCCACAATGAAAATGAAAAGTATGTATTTAACCACATTGCCTCAAGGTGCTACTACTGAACTAGTATAGAATTTATTTCAATACAAGAAAACAAAGTTAGAAGATACTGAATGAGGTATTGAGTCTCTGTAATCCTGTTTACACAGAACCTAAACCAAGCCCTGCTTTCCTGAGCAAAAGGAAAAGGTATAGTACCTGTTCAGCTTCAAAATTTACCTTGTTGGCTAAAGTTTAACTTCAAAGGAACTCCTCCCTTCACTTTCTTCTAGCAACTACATGTCTTTTGTGATTGCTTCTGCCACAGCTGCAACGTGGTCAAGAGTCCAGAGCACAGCCCTCGTATTTTCAGTGTGTCATAAAGGAAATTTCTCATGTAATGAACAAAAGACTAACAGTGTAACTTGTCTGTGTTTTGAGCAGTAACTTTCTTTCTTTTAACTATTACTAGGAAGCAGGGCCCTCAATTGTTCTCTTTTTCAAATACAGATTAAGACAGACAATTAGCATTATTCTGTGAGATTTTCAATAGTCCACATATTTAAAAAGCACTCCCTAGGAGATCCCAATGCTTAGCAACACAAAAGAAAAATTAAGCCAAATCTCATTTCAACTACTATTTTCTATAACTGTAATGTTATTGACTTGAAAGACAGGAGATGTGCAACAAAAGATTTATAAACATCTATTGTTGAGTTAAAAGACTCTTTTACATGAACCTGAGAGTTTGCATGAACAAAAATTTCTTTGATAGATCAATATTGTAAGTCTGTGTTCAGCTCTACAATATCAATGAAATAATAGAAGCTAAAACGGCAATACAACATCACCACTCAAGACACATAGCTGGTAACACCATATATAAATATCTCTCTCCCAAGTATTTTTAATTAATTTCTCTGAAGGATATTTAATTTCCTGTAAAATTATCTCCAAAACCTTCTCACTGAGTCTTACATCTTGTCTTAGGAGATGTGCAAGAGGATCCACCATAGCCATACACACACCCTTGAGGCAGTTGGCTTTATGGTTCTCATCTTAGGAGGGAGATAAGGATCATTTGTGACTGCTCTAGTTGGCCGGGCTTATTCTCCAGTTGGATACGATGGCAGTGATGGCATGAGTGTTGTCACTTTGGACCTCACACCCCATGTCCTTCAGTGTAAAAGCCACTAAGTTGACCAGCCTGCTTCCAAATATGTCTTTTGCTCTGCTAGGCAGATGGATCCCACCCTTTTCTAACAGAGTATAATCATCAAAGAACTCCCCATTGTCATAAAAGCCAAACAACCTCACAACAACATGAGCCACAAAGCCAGAAGTTGCTTTCCATTGTAAGTCTCTTTCTGGCTTCCTCCTGTTCTCTAACTGGTAAAATGGAGGAAACAATAACTTGGACACCAATATTTTTCATTTACAGCCCCAGGGCTTTATAATCCTCTTTGATCCTGCCCAGGTGCTGGCTTACATTGTCATTCATGCTCACATGCAACTCTGCCACCTGACATAATGGATCAACCACTTGTGCACATCTTATAAGGTTACTTACCTTATCTCCAGGGGAAGGGTCTGGACACTCATTGCAACCTACCACCTGTACTGAGATCTCCTTCCTGACCAGTACCATCTGGGTGGAAGCATCAGACGTCTCAGAGGCTTTCTCTGTAGAAACACCATTTTTTACTCTGAAGTGAGTGCTCACCATTATGCAGAGACCTAAAGCACTTCCCTGGGCTGTGGTCCTCCAACCACAGTGTAGGTCGCCCCCAAATGCAACCTGCTATGCCACACTCTGGCTGATGTACGAAAACCCTGGTCACAGCTCTCCTGGTTGCTTGTGCTCCCTAGGGGCATTTCAATCTGTCTCAGTGTATCCTGACAAGGCCCAAGCCACATCAGTCTGACTCACAAAAGCTGCTGTCTCATGGAGGGGCTCCTGGCTCTTGCTCAGGTTTCCCTGGCTCTGGGAGTGCCCTTTCCCACCTCAGTTTAGTGCTCAGCCATACAACTTATTTCAAAGTCAAGAGGTTTCTGCAGATAACAGTCAAGACATAAGGTTCACAAAAGTCTTAAGATTGAGAACAAGAGCCTTGGGTCTGTTACCACCTTACCTAGAAGTTGTAAAGTGTCCAAGGCCACTGAATCTCTATGGGCTCCAGATACAACCAAGAGGACTTTCACTGTCAGCACTGCAGCAGACAGGTCTAAGGTCAGCTGTTCTCCTTCCCCAACCCACCCCCTCCAAAATGCTACAATACATTTCAACTACCAGAGCTAATAACCCCTTTTTTCTTCCCTCTTGCAACTGTTTCCACAAAACTTTAATGTTCTCATTCAGCCTTACATAAATAGCAACATATTTCTCTGTTGCACTGGCAGCTTTGAAAACATCTATCCTCACTACAGCCATTTAATTCCATATAAGTTCTATATGTGCTCTTATAAAAATTACCCTAAAGACCTATTGTTTTCATCTGCAGTTAATTTTAGAGAGTCTGGCTATAAAACTTGGCTTTCTTCTTTTTCTTTTTGACTATCACCTTGAAAGTACAAAACCAAACCAAAAAAAAATCTATTATTCACATATAAGAAATCTGAAAAAACCTGAAAGATATCTGATTGCTGTTGCATTCTACTGAAAATCATTTCTTCAGCCTAGAAAGGAGAATTAGGAGTCTTTTGAAATATCATCACAACTGCATAATACCCAGGGTTTTAAGGAGGACAAGAGTGCCTTATTGCATGAGTAGCTATCCAAAAGAATTTAGTTTTAGTTAAATATTACTATATGACTCAGACTCAATGTGAGCAGTAGTACTATAAATTAATTGTTTTCCCATCTTAGAAGGAAACCACACACACAACACAAGAAAGGATTACTATGGGTAAAGAAATTAACACTTCATGGCAAATTTTGCTTTCACCACTTTCACAAGACATGGTAAAAAGAATTTGCTTTGGAAGGCACTTATGTAAGACAGCAAACTTCATTCTCCAACTAAAACAGGAAGAATTCAACCGTTACAGCACAAGCCACTATAGAAAAATGCAGCACAGACATAGTGTTCAACTGCAGTACCCTGTCTTGAAGCCCCAGAAAACATACTTGGTTGTACAGTTGAGCTGATAATTGAGGAGAGAGAAGTTCAAGTGCACAGATATTTTGAGCTGCCTGTATCCAACACCCTCTTGCTACTTTCACTGGAATAGAAAGAGCCCTCACAACCTGGTCTTTCCATTTAAAGACCTAAAAGGGAGCTGAGTGTTGAGTACATTAAAATCACAACCACAAAGAAGAAAGCATTGCCACCTGCACTTCAATATATTTGATCCTACACTGATACACTGATAAACTACATTTCTTTTGAAATCTGTATTCTTTTCTTGCTTCTTTGAAATCTTTTTTTTTTTTTTTTCTGAGAGGGTGAATTAATTTTTATTTTTTTAACTTCACTGCAAGCCATCAATAAAAGTAAGCAAAAACACATACTAAAAATGTCTTTCAAAAATTAACAGCTGCATTACAAGGTTTAGAGAGGGAGGGTGTTTGCTGAAGTCCATCCCACCTATATGTATTTAGGTTTCATCTGTATGGAACCCAAATAGACTAGTGTTGTTTCCTTAAATGTAAATGGAAAGGCTATGGTAACATTGCCTTTCTGTAAAAGCAAAATTGTAAATGTTTCAGAACCTAATAGGAAAGTGTGTCTCCAAAGTTTAAATACAAATCTATTTCTTCTCTTTAGGTTCCATTATGATACTTTTATTTATTTTTTTTTAAAATCATGGGATCAAACAGTAACTTTGATCCTATATCACTGATGTCAACAGGAATTTTTCTACAGAACTGCAGTTATTCAGGATCAGAATGTGTCAGGAAATTACTTATTCTAGGATAATCCCCTATAATAATGACTCAAAAATTAGTGTAGATAGACTTAGTGGAGAGCAGAACAAACGATTAGAAGGTTTTCATATTGGGACTGGTACAGAAATTATAATATTCTGACTTGTCTGCAGCTACCCTTGGTCTACAAATAAGGTGACTTAGTAACAGCTTCCCCCTGAGAAAAAACAGAAGGTATCACAGATATCATGATGATCAAGAATCACTAGAATATGATGCTTAATATTGGTTTCTATGACATCCAGTGTCCTTCTATTTGTCTTACAGTAACTGAATGCATTTATAAATTCCTAATCACTAAAAAGATTAACTAAAGAAAATCATCAGTGAAAAAGAAAAATCAAATCCCATTTGCAGAAACATTTTTATTCACATATGTGCTAGGTCTCATTGAGCAGAACCAAATTTATGAGGTTTCTTTAGGAGAACGTTTAATGACGTGGAATCTTGTGTGTATTCAGAAAACATTACTCAGTTCAGAAGCAGCTCTAATTCAGCACTATTAAAAGGAAACACTCCACAAGGTAGTTTTTTTCATTATTTCTGCTGTTCATTGAGGAGGATTAAACTCTGACCCCCATTTATATTTAAATTAAAGGAGAAAAAAAAATCTTAATATCTTCTAAGTGTTACTTTTTCTTTGAAAAAGAGTAAGGAATTGTAAAGAGGTCCCTCTTTGAGAGGTGAAAACACCTTCCAAACACAGAGAAGAAATGAAAGAACTATAATAGGTCTAGTCATCTGTCACTATTAGAAAAATCATCTTAGGACCAAAACTCGCAATACAATTCCCCTTGAAAGTATTCATTGCTTCCTGACATCGACTTCCAGATTAACCTGTGGTAAATAGAAAACTAGGCAATGAAGCTTCTAACAGTAATGTGCTTGTGAAGCACCTCCATTCCATTTATCCTTCAGTAGTTTTAGAAGTCAACATTGTTGTTGTGCATTGAAATGAATGGGTGAGGTTGGCAAACCTGTGGAATAATGGGTAGGGTTAAAAGTTAAAGTAGAATAAGAATTACAGAGGAGATCCAGCTGCTGCTTCCCAGATAGGACATGGTCACGGTGCCCTACAGAAGTTCCCTAAACACTGATAAGAACCTGTTATGGAGGATGCAATGGAGAAGGGAGTAATGTGATGGTGCTGCGGCCTCTCACCACAAATATCCTGCAGGAAGGGGAACATGCTGATGCTTTGTTCAAAGACTGTGCCATATCTGTCCACCAAGAAAGACAGATGCCAAAGACAACTACCCAATCAAGTACTTATGACTTGATTTATTCAAGCTCCACCTGAACCTAAGGAAATAATATAAAAATCAGTGGAAATGGGGAGAAATCAGAGAAAGATTTCCACCGAAACTGCTGGGATTGGCTGACAGGCCGAACCCATCTTCCCTCCCCCCTTAGGGATGCCTATTGGGTAAGAAACTTATTCTATGCACACTGGTTGCAGCTTTTAAGAACGAGCTTGTTTTGCTCCATAATATGTTGGTAGATTGTTTTGTATTAGAGTTTGTGCTTGTTCTTGCTTTGTAGTATTATTAGATTGCTTTAAATACTTTTTTGCATTTAGATGCTATCACTGATGACCACAAACCTTATTAACCTGTCACAATTTATATTAATAGTGTTATTCCTTAAACTGTTAGAGTGAGTCCTTCATAAGGTGCTGACAGTTTGCTGGCAGGAGAATGACACATTGGAAGGTCTGCTGAGGGGTCTTCCCTTATATTGTTGGATGGCAGCCCCCTGAAAAGGCAATAGAATTACCCCCAATCTTGTGAATCAGATCAGTGAAAAGTCCCCTTACAGGAAAAATGGCAGACTGAATGAACATAAAGGGTTTCATTTTTCCTGGGGCACTAACAGAGAAATAAACCTCTGTGGTCAAGAAAATCTCCCCTCTCTAAGGGTCGGGCAAATTGCTCCTCTTTCATGTGACAGAAACCTAGTACTCAAAGCTGAGCAGGCAAGCAACTGCTGTTTTCCTACTTTCCCAAAAGATTTCTTCATGCTACTGCATTATTCCCTATCTCCTTGAAGGAACATGAGGTCCTGAGCTAGTCACAATAAATAGCAACTGCTGCATAATTTGCATTAAATAAAGGTCTTAACATTATTCCAGTGAGGCTAAAATTGCTAAGCAAGTGATGTCACTCACTTCCAGGGAGAGATGTTCTTTTTTTTTTTTTTTT
>VWZF01003329.1:100155-146980 GCA_013396755.1 Sclerurus mexicanus
TTTTTTTTTTCTGGAGGATTTGAAGTGAGGAGTAAACATAAGTTTACCTTGTCCCAGCACAGACCTCTTAACAGAGTAAGAGATTAGAGAAGCCAGTCAGCAAGGATAAAAGTCAAGATAACTCCTCTCTTTCCAGTTATTTACAGGAAAGTCCAAGCTATAAGTATTGCCAGTATTGCCATATAAGCTACGAGTATTCCCAGTGACTGTTTCCTTTAACATCAAACCTTAGGATTCCCTTGCAGCAATGACCAGAGCTCAGCATCGCCTTCTGGAGGTGAATCTTAATCCCATGAAACATATTTCTTTCCACATACTCTCCCTTTCTTTGCAGTGATACACTCAGAGATATTTTCTGAACAGTAGAAGATGAAGGGTGAGAACAGCACAGACCTTCCCATCTCAGGCCACAGCATCATAGCAGGACATGCACTGAAAAAGATTTACATTTCAACTACTCCCTTTAGTGAAGGGAGGGAAATTAAACTAGAGAAACTGCTTGATTTCTCAGCTGTTATTTAATAAATAAACAAACAACACAACAAAAAAACATCATCAGCTCATCTTCCTCCTGTCTTAAAGAGAAATAATAATACTTGATGCATTTTGTAGAAAGCCAGATCCTGTCGGTACATGCAAGATAAGCTCAGAGAAAGTTTATATTCAGTTTTCAGGGCATATCTTGATACAAATATCTTGATATCTTGATACATATCTTGATACAAATCTTGATACAAATCACTGCACGAGTGAGTCTACATAGCCAACTTTGGAAGTGCCATGAACACATGCAGAAGTAGAATACTACAATATTTAGAGTCCTCAAGATGATTTGTTTATGTAGAGATGAGATTACAGTTAAATACTAAAGAGACTTTTTGAACAGCAAATTTGGGGGCAAATTCCACTTATTTCCTGCTTCATTGTTTATGCTCTTTTTCATATTAGGATCTTTCTTCTAATGATTAATGATCTCTGTCTGAAGAGAGAAAAGTTGTATTTTCAGATATGGTCTCTTGGTTTCACTGCGGCCTTTGTAATCTACTTACCACACAGCAAGTTTTGCCAATGTAAGGAAACACTTAAAATCCTTGTCTCTCTTGACCTATCACACATTATTTGCCTTCCATAATAAGTACTATTCATCAAGAATTAATTCTTAATGTACTACAGTCCCTTTTGTTGAGTCATCAAATTAGTCAACTTCCTTTCAGTATCTTGAGGCATATTTTTCAAAACATACTGTTCTCTCATAAGACCATGGCCAGAGTATAACTGCTAATAGGTTCATCACTTCATTTTGCTTTGAGTGGAATTTAAAGATACTTTTTTTCCTGAAATTAATACTTTCATTTATTACAGGCTTTTCTGAGTGCAGCAATTAGAGCAACAGTTATAGTCAAATTTCAACTTCTTTGAACATGAAGTGCATTTACACTGCTAAAGATAAACCTTTGGTGTGTTTGATTTAAAATACCTTAGATTCAAAACTTTCAACCAATGCATGGAGAATTAAGATGCATGGACAAACAGCTATTTGGAACTGCTAACTGCGACTCTCCTTGGACAAGTTGCTCTGTAAGATGCATGTTATTTACACTAGACTTCCCCTGTACAGAACAAGAGGGATAGCAATACTACCCTTCTTCTGCCTCCAAAAGCTTCTAAGCTGGCAGACTTATGGTTGCAGTTCAGAAAACAAGAAGGAGCCAGAACTGTAAACTTTTCTTTAAACAAGGTTTATTATTCTTCAAACAAGGTTTATGTTTACATAATAATTTATGAGCACAGAAAAGGTCTTAAATCTATTTATAATTCTGTTAGAGTAGCCCAGCCTGTTCCAAAACACACTTTGTCAGGCAATACAGATTTCAAGTTGTCTGACTAAACCTGGCTCCGTTGAGAAGTAAAAATATTGATGTGACGGGACTTGTATGTAACATGACACTATTGTACTGGGGGAGGGGAGTGGGCTCACATGCCCCTTGGCACTTGTTTATGTAATGGGTATCTTTAGAAACACTACATATTCTGTGATATTAAGTAGCCCAAAAGAACCAGTGATGCACAAAAAAAGAATTTGATGTAAATCTAGCTATTTAGAGAAACGCAGTATGGTCAAGTACTGCCTAAAAAAAGTTATAAATTGATACAAGATATCAATAATATATGTTTTAATAATAAAATATAAGAATAAATTTAGTCAAGAAATTGAAAAGTGCACTTATCACCCGTGGTGGGTTGTCCTTGAACAGCTGCCAACCCAGCCACTCTTTAAACCCTCCCCTTTCCTGATAATGCAGGAGAGGGGAGAAAATTAAATAAAAATGCTCATGAGTCAAGATAAAGACAGTGGCATCATTCATAAATTACCTTCACAGGCAAAATAGATGGAACTCAAAGAGAATTAAGTTCACTGGCAATTACAATAGAGTTGAGACTGAGTCTTGAAGCCTTCTAGTATCATTCACCAGGGACGCAGACTTCTAGCACCGTTTCAGAGTTGTCAAATGTCCAAGATTCTTAGAGCCAGTGTATGGGAGAAGGTGTGCAGACCACCATGTTCTACCAAGCTAAGGAATGGCGCTTCCTATGCCTTGCCAACCAAACGTTCAAAACAGAAAAAAAAACAAACCAAAACAAAACCAAATGTAAACATTAATGACTCTTAATTCCATACACAAATATAAGGATATCAAGCATACTTATTACAAGTATATAAACAAGAACCTCTAGGACCACTAAAATCAGTAATTCATTATGCACACCCCAAAGAAAACACATGAACAGTAATTCAGACATGATTGTCCAAAGCCTTTTTAGGAAAGAGTATTTCAGTACTCAAGAGGAATTTCTTCCTTGCAGGCAGCCTTTCTTCCTCAGTGGATCTGGCCATTCCTGAATGATGGCTTCAAATATTCTTTCAACTCCTGCAGGTTGAGATATGGCCTAAAGGAAAGAGGCAGAGAACAAGGTTTACAGACCTCTTACAAAATTATACTATCCCTTGTCAGATAGACAACATAGAATAGTAAAATAGATAACACAAAATAAATGCAAAGCAATAGAAAAGATATACCTTTAAAAGAGAAAAGGCAACTTAAGAATTAAAAAATACAAAAAAATAGTGAAATACACAGCGTAAATACAGTGACGTTTAAGCAGATACAGAGAAGCATTGCTCACATACCTGGGCCAAATCCAAGGGAATTACACCCACTTAACACAAGATGTAATTTGATCTGTGATCTTTAATTAGCCCAGAAGAAGTAATTTGCCTCATGCAACCGCCACATGTTTTTATTCAACCTGACCTTTAAAGTCACAGGCTAAATGTAACTGCTATTTAACATCCAAAGCTGCTTGGGAAGAAGTGGCATATAGCCAAGCACAAAAGAACAATTGAAAGTGACAGGCAGCAGGAAAAAAGTCACTAAAATTCCTCATCATATGATTATATATGTCATTTGATATTGTATAAAGGAACTGATCTTACTAAAAAGGGGAAGAGGAAAGAAGTGGAGGATATGCACTGTTCACATGTTCAACAATCCCTGGAGACAGCAGTATTCTACTTGAGAATCAAGGACAGGTCACGGCCATGACTTTCAAACAGTGCAGAAGATGCTGTCAAATTATATCTACTATAGCATACTCTCTCCACAGCCTATTCAAACCATCTTTCCCTGGGAGGCCCTTTGTGATTTCCTTTGGATTTTACAAGGTGAAAACCAGCTTCCAGCTCCCCTCCTGGGCACAGACACTGCCTTCATACACAGTCTTTCATATCACATTGCATGTCACTCACCAGGATATAAGCAAGTAGTTCAAAAATAGAAGGACGTTGTTTTAACTACTTTAACCAAATGTTTTATTGCAATTATTCATAGAATCATGGAATGGCCTGGGTTGGAAGGGACCTTAAAGATCATCTAGTTCCAACCTCCCTGCTGTGAACAGGGACACCGTTCATTAGAGCAGGTAGCTCAGAGCTCCATGCAACCTGGTCTTGAACTCTTCCAGGGATGGGGCATTCACAACTTCTCTGGTCAATCTGTTTCAGTGCCTTATCACCCTCACAGTAAAGAATATTTTCCTAATATCTGATCTAAACCTTTCAGTTTAAATCAATTCCCCTTGATCCTGTCACTACATGCCCTTGTAAATAGTCTACATTTTTCGTGTAGGTTCCCTGCACGTACTAGAAGGCCACAATTAGGTTACAGTGAAACCTTCTCTTCTCCAGACTGAAAAGACCCAGTTCTCTTAGCCTTTTCTTGTAGGAGAGGTGCTCCATCTCTCTAAACATCTTGGTGGCCCTCCTTTGGACTAGCTCAAACAGGTGAATGCCTTTCCTGTGCTGGGGACCCCAAAGATGGATGCAGTGTTCCAGATGGGGTCTCAGCAGAGTGGAGTATAGGGGCAAGAATCACCTCCCTTTACTTGATTGCCAGGCTGCTGTTAAGATTATTGAGAGAGACCTCTTCACAAATTAAGGTGCAAACAAGACCATACACCAAAGTCAATAAACAGATTTTACTTAACAATAAATGTGAGGTAGAGAGATATAAAGAAATAGAAGAAGGAGGGAGGGAGAGAAATATCCAGCAGATGATAGTCACCACTTGTAGATCCAGCAGTGTCCCGTTGGTTCTTCTTCATCCTGGGCTCCTCAATGGTGGGGATCCCAGAGTTGTTCTTCTAGGGGTACCACTGTTACAGAGTCCAAGTGTTGGGTATCCATGGGGCACAGATGCCATTCCCATAACTTGGGGTGATATGTATGTGACCTGTTGCTTCCTTTCCCACAGTCTGCCACAGTGGGAATTTTTGTCCAGATGCATTAACCAGGATGTGCTAACCAGATCTCACCTCAGTGGGCCTGGAATTAGCAAATTTGCAGATAATACAAAACTGGAAGGAACTGTTGACTATCTTCTGGGTACATCTGTCCAACCGCTTTCTTAACCACCTGACAGTCCACTCATCAAATCCATCTCTTTCCTATTTAGAGAGAAGGATGTTCTGGGGGACCATGTCAAAGGCTTTACAGAAGTCCAAAAAAATGACATCTGTAGCCCTTGCCTTGTCCTCTCATGCAGTCACTCTGTTGTAGAAGGCCACTAGATTGGTCAGGAAGGACTTGGCCTTGGTGAAGCCATGCTGGCTGTCCTGAATCACCTCCCTGTTCTCCATGTCTTAACATAACTTCTAGGAGGAGCTGTCCCATGATCTTCTCAGGCACAGAAGTGAGGCTGACAGGTTGGTAGTTCCCAAGGTCCTCCTGTCTACCCCTTCTAAAGATGGGTACAATGTCTCCCTTTTTCCAGTTACCTGGAACTTCACCAAACTGCCATGATTGTTCAAATATAATGGATAGTGGTTTGGCAATTACATCAGCCAGTTCCCTCAGGACTCTGGGATGTAAGTCATCAGGTACCATAGACTTATGTACATTCTGCTTCCTCAGGTTGTCATGAACTTTCTTTTCTGGTCATCATACCTGTAGAAGCCTTTCCTGTTATTATTTTCATTCCTCACTAGATTCAGTTCCAGTTTCGCCTTGGCCTTCCTCACCCCATCTTTACACAACTGGACTTACACAACTTACACTTCCCAGGTTATTTGTCCTTGTTTCCACTGTCTGTGCATTCTTCATTGCTTCTTTCCCTTTGCTTTGACCACGAGGTCCCTACTCAGCCATGCCAGGATCTTGCCTTCCTTGCCACATTTTTTGCTTTTGGGGTTTGCTACCTCTTGTACTCTGTGGAAGACTTCCTTAAAGATCTGCCATCTCTGGCCTCAAGAGGAGTCTCCCAGGGAATCCCAATAATTATCTCCCTGGAAGTTGCTTTCCTATATTTCAGGGGCTTAACTTGACTTTTTACATCACCCATAACCCTCATGACTGCAAATTCCACCAGTGCATCATCTCTGCAGCCCAGGCTACCTCCAGTCTTGACACCTCCAATTAGTTCATTTGTGCTGGTGACCAACAGATCCAGTAACACATCCTCTCTGGTGTGGCTGTTACAAAACGCGTTATCTTTATCTTTAAAATGTTGGCTTGCATATTGCTAACAACAAAATTCAGTATGTTGTAATAATTATATTAAGGAATGTATTGAATATCTGTATAATACCTAAGGGTTATATAGTGGTATTCCATCAATTAATACTATATTGATTTCTAGGTGAAAATAAAAAAAAATCAATAACAATTAAGAAATTATGTGCTCAGACAATCTTAGTCCAATATGTGTTGTTTTTTTGTAGAAAATGCTCCAATGACAAAACAGGATACTGTTTGAAAATAGAGGTTATCACAAATAATGAAATTGTTCAGATATTTTAGGTCAAGCTTTCAGGATTACTTTTAAAGCCACATTTACTTGGCTATCATTAAATATATAAAGTGATATGAAATCTCTAGGCAGCAAACAGAGGACTTGGACATTTTAAATGACTTTTCATTTCCTATTCAGAAACCTTGTTTTGTGAGCATTTTAAGACGTTGAGAATCAAGCTGTATGGCATGAAATCCTATTTTAAATAACAGAGGAATAAAAGCTCATCTCATCAAAGAGCATTTAGAAGGACCAGTCCTTGGAATTCAGTGAGCACACACAAGGTTATAATCCACTTGAGAGATCCTGGAAATGTCATAAGCCAGCAGAGAGCAGCTCAAGCAGTTTATGAATGACAAAAAAGCCAAGGGAGATGATTATAACCTTGCATTCATTCAGCAATCAAGCATCATCATTATCAAATACAGAGAAGCTTAAAATACTTGTGCATCTTGAGGTTGTTCAGGTCTGTCAACTCATTCAATAAAATGTCACAGGAAAGTAAAGCAGGGATGGAGGGTTGGCCTGGAGACTGGTTTTTTTTGTGTGTGTTTTTTTTTTTTAATTTCACCAGTTATTCACATAATAGTTAAGAGAATTAAACAGATTATTTTATGAAGATTGGGTCTTACAGGAAGGACAGTTTCACTTCTGACCACTTAAAAAACCAATCAAAAATACCTGTAAGTTTTTAGGCCTTTTTTTTAATAGTTATCAGTGGACTTAATTTATTCAGCTGGATAGGTCAAATTGGGTTTTATGTAGTTAATAGTGCATTTATTTATACCATGTGCATACATACCCAAATGAATTATCTCTGCATGAAGAGCAGATTTTTCAGTATTAAAACAAAAAAAACCTCATGTCAGCAGAACAATTCCAAATTGCTTCTGTCTGTATCTCCAAAGAAGAAAAATTACCAAAATAAATTTAAAAAAGAATGCTATATTAAAGAACACTGAACTGTTAATTTAAATAACTGCTATTATTTTAGGTGTGTTGTAAGACTATTTTAGTCCTAGATGATAATTCAAATTTGGAAAGCAACTGCACATTTTCTTCCCACTAAATAAATAGGCTTAGGACTTCAACAACCTTGCAACAGCAGGTTATCATTACAGCACTAAATTTTCACTGTTCCAACTCTTGGTCTATTATATATTTATTCAAATGTAGTTAAAATAAATAAGGAAGTAGCAAAACCGACTCTTGTGCATGAATACATGACTACATCTGGGGATGTACCCATGAAGAAGAGGAGACTTAAATGGAAAGCAGACAAGATCCTTCAGCTTTTCATGGATTACTTGGACAAATTACAGCTTCTTAATCAATCTGATCTCACTATTTCCTTCTCAAAGCTGATGGAAAAGGGTTCAAACTATTTATTTACAATGAAAACCGTAAAGGAAACAAGAAATCTTACAGTTACTCCTTTAGAAGATAACTTCATCTTAGACTGTTAGGAAGCTTCCATAGCTTTAAAAGATACTGAGTTCATAAACTGCTTTTTGTTGCAGTTATTTCCAAACCTAAGTGTTGAAAAGGTATGACTCAAGTTACAAAGGAAAAAAAAATACACTTTAGCAAGTTTGGGGGGCTGAATTTAAACACATGGGGTGACTAAACTGAAAAACTATGGGAAACAAAGAATAGCATTTATCCCTTCACATAAAGTCTGAGTACTACCCACAGTCTGAAATATATTGATGTATTGTCTCCTAGCATTGACAAGAGGTTCAGGTACAGATTCTATATGAAATACAGATAAAGTGAAACATACAGAAAAGTCGTTTATGTAATTTATTTCAGTTTTAGATATAGTTTTTCCTGGGATAAAAGACACCCCTATTAAGTGTATAAACCAAGTACAGCTTCATATTTTCTTGGCAAACAAATATGTAACTATGGGTACAAAATAAGCATAAAGCTAAAATTATGGAAGACTGGTTTTATAAAAGGAATAACTGATCAGCTTTCTTCTAACCTGGTCAGCCTAGCTGGAACTACTACAGCTTTTCATGTTTCCCCTCAGTTCCCAAGCTTATATACAAACCTAGTGTGAAAACTGTGAAAAGCACCTACTCAAAGCAGGATGAGTGCCAGCACCAGATTCATGGCACTGTCTAACCAACACCTAGAATTCCTATGAGATCCTGGTCCAGCGCTGCTTCACCTTTCCAATAAAGCAGTTTAACCCAATATCTAATACAAATCTTAAACACATTGCTGGCTTTCACTCTGTAAAACTAATTTGTCTTTAGCCTACAAAAACAATAGTAGCAATAGCAAGATCTCTAGATGAGATGAGTTCCTGTGAGGGAAAACTCTCAGGTCATCTGGGTAAAACAGGAAAGTAATCTCCTGTGCCCTTTATTTTAGCAGAATTGGTCCTCTCCTGCTGACTATACTAGCAATGGCAGCAGACTCAGAATGAAATGGTTGTTGATGCTGAAGAACCAGAACTGCACTGTACACATTTCAGGACGTTTGCACTTATTATGTGAAATCTGGTGGCATGCATTGAATCCACTAGAAGGAGAATATCAAGTTTCATTAGAAGAGCAAATCTTCTATTTTTGAGTCCTCAAAGGAATTGGGTTCAGAGAGTCTGAGAAAAGTTCCATCACCTGGGACAAATTTCAGTAGTGTGGACCATCAGAAGGTCAACTTCAAAAACACACTTCTGATCTGAACTACAACTCATTATTAGCACACTCTGCCTTTCAAATCCAGACACTCACAGTAGCTGTTAGATTGAATATATTCTCTGCTTTCTCCTCTGGGACCCTAAAAAGGAATGCTTTCTATCACATACATCCACAGCTGCAATGTCACAAAGGACTTCAATTAATACCAGCAGCAGGGGGAGGAATTAAAAAAAAAAAAAAAGCAATCCTGACTTCTAACCCATTACCTGGAGTACACTTAGTAAATCCTAAATAGTTGTGCTGTGATGATAGATGGCACACAGATCCTGACATGGAGGATTGCTACTGCCCTGTTGAAAAATGTAGCTTAATTAACTGTTCAGTACCCAGGCTGGTTATATAGGAGCCTAAACCCAAGAGATGTTTAATGTTATGTTCCTGTCTGGAGCTCTAATAGGTACTAAAACCTATCTTGGACAAGACTCAGTCCTTTAAGAGGACAGATCCCAGAGGCACTCTCAGATCATGACTGACTGGAAAACAATTAGTTCACTGCAGAGAATAGCAACTTTGAACCCAGAGACATTCTTCACAGATATGAGCTGCATTTTCAAGGTTTTCAAGAATGAGATGCATCCAAGTCCTTTACTTTCAGTGTAAAACAATTAACTAGTAGTCTGAAAGAGCATTACCCACAGTATTGCAGAAGAGTGAGCATTGCTTTTTCAGAGAGGGGCCACTCACACACTAGACAGGATTGGTGAATGTTCAGAAAACATGTCAGACTTGCCATTTCAAGTGCAGTAGAAGCACTATGAGAACAGTGTCCTCACAGCATAGGTACTGAGATGAATTACAGATAATGTCAGGGAACTATACATAGGGAGCAGTGATGCTACAACTCCTTTTAAGCTGTTCTCAACAGGCAAGACATAAATATCAGACTTTTTTTACACATATATACTCTGACATCACATTTCTGTGTACACATGTAAAATTTGATTCGATAATTGGAAAGGCTAGAGCTCAGTAAACAAGGTAGTTGTATGGATATACACAGAACAAACACTTTAAAATGCAGTCATATCTGAGTTTTCATGTCTTCATCTTAGTTTGATCTAGCTTAGAATAAGATTTTCTGACTTTTAATTATTCCCGAAGTTCTTATTTTTAATTGAAAGCAATTGACACAAACATCATTTGTCAAGGGCTTTTTCTTTATCTTGTATCTATTGTCACAATGCCACTAACACCTTAAAAGTGTTCTCAAAAATAAAGTTTTTTTGATGTTAGTTACCAATCCTTCTGTAAAGGATCAACTTGCTAATTGCTCATTAAAACAGAGAAACAGATCACATCAATCATTTTCTTCAGTTTACAGAACAACCCTCTTCTTCCTCCTCATACAAATAATACAAGTATCAGGGAGAGCAAAAACTGGCCTCATTTAAACCAAATCAGCGAAAGTCCAAAGTCTAGGTAAATCAGTGACTCAGCTGACCTTTGTGGACAGATTTCCACCACAAATTTTTACAGTAGATCAAAGTTAAAGACAAATTCCCTTAGTTTTTCTTCAGAGATAGGAAGTCATGTTCACCTGTGAACACTTGGAAGATAAAAAACTTCGTTTCTGTTTTATTCTAAGTAAGTTTTGTAAATGTTTTTTTCCTAAGCAAGCAAGCATTAGTCTATTGCTTTCTGTGAATATTTCAACTGTGTTTACAAGCAGAGATGCCATGTAGGTCTCAGTATGTTTATAAAGCTGGAGGCAAAAATCACTGCGCCCTAGTGGTTGTTTAAAGAAAAAAAATACTAAGGGCAATGGCAAAGTCTCAATTTTCCTCCTTATATCCTGATTTTATAAGGTTATCTGGCTCCGAAAATTTTCCTACAATATGAAGTTCAAGGAAGAGGAGGATATTTCAAGACTGAAGCCTTAGGTCCAGACCCACATACTTGTATATGTATAATTTAAAACATTCTCAATATCTTTGAAGATCAAAGCAAAAAATTCCAGGTGCATCCTGGAGGAGAATTTTAAATAAATACTTGGAAAACTGCAGAAGCCCTAGGTTTCTCCCCACTGCTACATAAAGGGTAACACTGCCTATGTAGTTCCTGCAAATAACTAATTTCTCTACTTATATCCTTCACCCAGGATTAATGCTCAGTACAGAAGAGTTAAATCTGGAGTCAAAAACTGGAGCCCTTCATGACACAATCATGATTGTTCTGTAGAAAAGCATCTACACTGCTTCCTGCTAAATGTAATGAAAACCACTTCATTTTTTATATATTTTTCCTGTCTCCCTATAATTGCAAATGCATTACTAGTTCAGTGGCATGTTTTCCCATTACATAAATTTTTAACAAGTGAATGCATCAGGGCAATGAAGGAAAAGGATTCGGTCTAGAATGATCTCGTTCAGATGAGGCTGTTAAGCCACAAAGGCCATAACATATGCAAGCAGGATTTAACTTTCATGATCAGCTGTGAATAGCAAGCTTCATAAGAGCAGTTAAAGCTAGCCTTATAGACACTAAAGTACTGAGGGTAATGAGAACAAAAATATTTTCATATTCAACTCATTCTTGTAAAAAGGAAAGTATTGAATGTTTTAAAAAGGCACAACCTTTGCTTTTATAATTAATTAAGGAATGAGACTTCCTACAATATGACATCATTATGCAGCAAAAGGGAAGAATAATCTCTCAGGCTTCACATGCTAAAATCCTTATCACTAATCTACCAGTTCAGGAACTCTGTGGAAGTTTTGAAGTCTTTTCAGGCTTTCAATTCACTGTGATTTTCTAATGTTTTCATTATAAACAAACCTATAAACAACTATCTCACTGGACATGTGTACAGCTATCCTATTTACAAATGAGCTGAAAATTACTATGGCACAGATACAGTTATAATTTCCTGCTTTTGAAATGCAGAAATCTGACCCACACTGAAGTCTATCTACACTAACATGCCACTGAAAGTGGAGTAAACTCCCATAAAGTGAATACAATTTCTAAAGAGCTTATTGCACACTTATCACTGGTCCTTCTATATTTTCACAGTGGTTTCATTTTTGTGTATGTCAAACTATTTTTTTCCTCTTCAATTGAACTAGAGGTGATTATTTACTTCATACCCCATGGTCTGTAATTTATCATATGACTTTGTTCTTCTAATGGAAAAATACATGTGTAGCTACAAAATAGGTATTCTATCAAGCTATTATTCGTGGAGAATGACAGACAGAAAGGCAACTTTGGATTTCTCTCCTTGTTCTTCCAGATGTCCTTTTTAAAAAAATAAACCAACACACAATCAGTTGGCAACCTCTGACTGTCTTATCTCAGATAAGTCCAAACCCAAACTTATTAATTTGGTCTTTATACCTTCTACGGTCCCCAATCAGCAGAGCTGACCTCTGACATTACAAAGCCTTCTCTCAGATTAGGACTCTGCACTGAAAGAGCTCTACCCACAGCCTATCATCTTTGTCCTTTAGGCAGTCCTCTTCAATACAAAATAATCCACAACTAGAACTCCTTTATTATGCATGTGAAAGAAGAAACATCTCAGAAGTACTCATGTGAAAAATAAGGTGGTTTATGAAAAGATTTCCAAAGCACTAAATAATCTGGATACTAAAACCCAGCCCTCAGAAATTATGCTTCTTTCTTTGCCTGTAGCACAATTCAGCTCTAGGTGAAGTATCAAAAAATATCTAATGGTCTGGATTTCTTTCCTTTTTGTTTTTATTATTTCTTTGTTGTGCTGAGAAAAAGTTATTTAACATTTGCTTTAAAACAATGTTGTAGAAAAGAACCACTTTCATATTTCTGTATCTCATCCACAGAAATGAAGCATGCCAAATTAAAAAACTGAGATGTAATTCCCCTCAAAATAGATGACTTTAAATTTACTTTAAATGAACAAAGAAATGAGTTATTGGACAAATTTACTATCTACTCGAATGAACACAGAGTAAGGACTATGTTTCACAAATAAAAAATATGACACTGGCACATTTGCAAATCCAGACTGTAGAGTACAACAGCCATAAATTTCCTGAGAAATTTTCACTCAAATAGTGAATCTTTCGTGTAGCTCAAACACACCCCACAGGATCAAACCCTCAAGGTCTGTCCTCCTCTCTCAGTAAGGCTCACTTTTTTTCTTAAAGGTTAAAGTGAACATTCAGTGCTTTTCTGTACTACAGTATATAATTCCAAATCTTAGATTCAAGCAGTAAGTAGAAGTAATCTGTGGCGTAATTATCTGTAGCATTATAACTAATACTATTATTTGCCATCAAGTAATAATTATATGCATTACAGCATTATCTTAGACAAGCAATCCTATGGATATTATTTGACCTAGTTTCAAACTCAATAAAGCATTTTTAATCACTTGCATACTAAAAGATGGAGTTTAATGAATGAAAGCAAAACAGAAATACATAGCTCAAATATCAGCATAGGTCACGTTCTGACATACATGCTGGTACTGAAACTCACCAAACAAACTCTCTTAGTTTGCATTAGGGGAACAACTTTCTATTTAAAAAATTATATTCCAATAAAAGCCCACAGAAGGGAATTCTATGTTGCACAGTACAATATATAAGTAACCAATCAAAATTACATTTTGTTGCTGTCCATCAGTCACACTACGCTTGCACAAAAGCTCTAGGCTTGGTGCTTGCATCCTACCCAACACAAGGCTATGCAGCCCTCCATCACCACACAAGTGCTAATCCCCGTCTTACACACACAACCCTTGTCCCTTGACCCCATTTTCAACTACAAGAAGCAAGTTGCCTGGTTGTTCACAGTGATGCCTCATTAAATTGTGTTTCACCTATAAACTGATTCTCCAAGCACTTCACTAGAAACAAGCCAAATTCTGCTGCTGCAAATAAGATTAAGTAGCCACTATAAATCCCTCTAGCCAGAAGTATTATACATTTGATTCTGTTTCCATACTGCTAGTAATTTGCAGTGGCAAATGTAGTACAAGGTTACAGTACATATAAACAAGGTACTTTGGGAGACAGAATTAGAAGGGACAAGCAAAGTTACATTATCTTGTTTCAAAATATTCATTGTCATCTTCCTGCTTAGAAATAGGGAGCTTCTCTCCATACCCACACTGTGGGGTATTGTTGTGCTAATGGGACTGTATGTAAAGCATGAAAAATTGAACAAATGCCTATTGAAATTATATCAGATGATAAATAATTTAATGGGTGAGCTTTATAAAATGCAAACATTCTCAAATTACTCTGCTATGAATTAGTAATAAAAAGGTAAATTATTTAAATTTCTGCTGCAAAGGGGGAAACTAATGAGATCATAAAGATTCCTTCTAAGATAATTCCAGACTAAAAGTATGTTTTCCAAGAAGGTAATTTACAGTCCAATAATTTATAGCCATAAACTAGTGTTTCTGCGAACAGAATGATTTATTTTCTGCATTTAATATGAGGAATATTTGAAGTACATTGATAACCTCCTTTTGCAACTGTACAATAACATAAACACTGAGAAGGTCCTTTCATAAACTAGAATTACTTTCAGTCTAATTTTCTAGGAGCTACCTTCAGGTAATCAGTATGTGAGAATACAGTCATTACTGTAGTTTAAAATATTTACATTGTAGTTAACCTTCAAGGGTGATGCCCCTAAGAGTGTCAACATGAAAAGAGGAAAGTTAAAAGCAACTATCCAACAGCTTAGTCTCTAAGAGTATCTTTCACAAGAGACAACTGCAAACTTTTCTTCTTAGCTTCACTCTGAAATCCTGAACTACTGATCACTGGAAGTTGTTTATTTTCTTATGGGTAATATTCAGTTTTTCTTTCATGGTTTTTAGCCTAATTTAGACTCTCAGCATGAGGTAAACAATTTAAACAGATCAAACCTTTAAAAAGTGATAAATAGATTCCTATAAAATTTGCCAATGGCTGAGATATCCGTGGCACACTTTCTATAACTTAAGAAATACAGTAAAGAGAGAAGGAGATCCACTTTCAGTAAGGCACGCAAGCAGGCAGCTGGAGAGAAGGCTGCCACACTGGGACAAGTTGGGCTCACGAACAGGAAGGCAGAATCATGCCTTTGTTGGCAGCGAGTGAGTGCCCCTACAGAACCCTAGGTTTGCAAGATAGGTTAAGCAGAGGTTCAATTAAGACTGCAAGACATTTGCCTCAAACTCCTAGGGAACATATGTGGTAACTAAAACAAATTTAAACATTACTTTCTGCTTTACCAACAAAGAATGAGAGTAAGAAAGATGGAATGGAATATAGCTTTGAAGCACTGTCCTGGATTATACACTTAATTTTTGGTAAAATAAGTTGGCTACCTTTTCTACTCTGAGTAGAACTGAAAGATTTTTATTTTTATAACAACTTATGACACTGTAAAGAGCTTATAAAGAAAGTTTAGAGGAGGAATACAGGGTAAACTGATGAAGTAGTAATGACAGAATAACCATGAAAAAAAACCAGTAGAGGCAGACAGTATTGTGCCCTTCTGCTGGGAAAAGTCACAAAGTCACTCTCTGAAAATCAGGAACCAGAACAGTGGTAAAGCAGACAATGAAAATATGATGGGTTTGAAAGTTCATATTTCAAAAAATATGCAAAAGCAATTGTATACATACTTCTGTAAAAGTGCATAGGTATAATAAGCACAGTGTTCATATCAGGAGTAAGAGCAGCACTAGCTCAGAGTAATTCTTCATAGGGACAATAGACAACACTGCAGATGAAGACAAATGGGCTATTAGTTTGGAAGCACACTCAATATTTATTTTTGAGTTTACAGGCTTATCAGCTCCTGTCAATTACATTATCATGGAAAAGAAATCAACAAAACAATAAAACTTGTGGTGCTGATCTAATCTTTTAAACAAGTTCAGGAAGTAAATATGATTCTGAACCTGGCAAAAATACAATTTGTGAGAGTACTGTGAAAAAAGTCCTTTAAAATTTATTGGATTAAAACTAAGTCCATGTTCTATTGCTTTCAAGATGATGTAATTTTTGAAAAAGGCAAAGGGACAAAAACATCCCACAGTGAAATTAAAGAGTGACTCTGTAAAAAGTGGAACTTCTTAACACAGTCAAAATAAAGCTCAGTTTGGTCAGTTTGTTTCTTTGAGAAGAAAAAAAAAAATCACAAAAATAATCACTTACTTAATTCTTCAAGAAGAGTTCATTCAGGCATCTGAGAAAATCCACAGAGGAAAAAGCTGAAACAAGGTACTCATATCTATAAGGACTACAGTCCAGTAGTATAAAAGAAAAAAAAAAAAAAGAGCTATAGCTGCAGGAATTAAGCTGAAGAACAAATTCTTTGCACACTAAATTGTAGGATACAACAGGGGGAGCACAAGTATCTTGTGTTGTATAGGTGTAAACAAGCACCACATTAAAATCTACTTGATCTACTTCAACATGTAAAGAAAGAAGGAGCACAAAGATAGAGATCTGGACAAGGAAGTCTGCCTGGTTGTCAAAATTATCCACCCTTGAGCACAACCCAACTATTTGTTTTGTAAGAGAGTAATACACAACAGTTGAAGCAGCTACAGCCCTTTAGAATTTGCAATTCAAATTCTTACTTGGTAAAGGCCACAAAATACTTATTATATTAATTGAAGAGCAAACTAGAGGAAGAACAAGAGGCATAATTCCCAGCAGCTGACAACGGGTGTATATTTCAGACACTGCAGAATTCTGTGCCTTCAGGGCAGCTACATCAGTCCCAGGTGAGTCCCACAATGAGCTGCACCTGAAATGCTCATACACTGAACATGGCTCAAAGGGATCATCATCTTCCTATCACCCTTCCCCATGATGGCATTTCACAGTCCTGAGACTATAAGAATGTAAGGTAGCTGTCTCTCTCTGGAGAAAAAGAAAACAAAAACAAATAAACAAACAAAAACCAAACAACACTCTCTCAAAAAAATCCAACCAAAAAAACCCACACAAACCCCCCAAAAACACAAAACCCAACGAAACAAACAAAAAGCCCCCAACACTCCAATCTAGACCATGTTGCATTTACAAGAAGAATAAACAGACAATGAGGAGCAGTACTCTCCATGGAGCAGGAGAATACCTGTTAAGTATCCTGTTCCAGAGCTGAGCAAATTACAACACAGCGTTCTTCTGAGAAGAAATAATCAAACGAATATTGACTTTTTTGTGGGTTTTTTTTTAGAGAGGAAAGACATGGAGGACAAAGGCCATACTTTGAATATCCATTCTTCTATATCTCTCACTCTTCATTGTATAGAGAGTGTCAGGCCACTCTGAACTCAAACTGACCTTTTCTACTACTTCTGAAGAAGAAAGTAGCACCACTCTTACACAAGCATGAGATGCTTTGGATTTAAAATGACTTGATTTGTTTCATCAGCTGTAACAGTCTAAGCTAAAATTAGTCTGTAACTCTTCTAAATTATGGGCTTTTTTTAATTTCTCTTTTAACTCATGCATTTCAGAGTTGTAATTAAAAATGAAATTATTTGTATTATTTTCTTCTCATCTAACACAATTAAGAAAATTTTGAAATACTTACACACTTTAAATTAGCAAGTTCAGAGAAGAAACATTGCAACCATGGCAGTTCACGTATTATCACAGCACTGTAGAGCTAGTGAACTAGTGATAATCAGCCTAAGCTAGTGAACAAGCTCTACAGTGAAAGAAAACTAATGTCTCTAAACAACTCAAACTCCCTGAGAGTGAAATAGTTATATCAGAGCAATATGGAGTGACAGACTAGTGATACCCTTAGTCATTCCCAAACTGACAGTCTAAGAGTCAATTAAAGCTGCTTCTCCCTTTATATTGCTCCTATTCTTTCTCCTGCCACAACCCTTGAACTTCTCTCAAAATGTATCTTCTTTCACGTTTCCACTCTCCAGTAAAATTCCTGTATCTTCCATCTTTTGTACATTTCTTTACCTCTAATTCTTCCCTGCCTTGAAAATCCTCTGATATCCGTTCCTCAAATACTACTTCCTTTTCCAAGTCATCCATTATTCCTCAAAAATCTCCCCTCTCAAATTCACCCCTTGATCCCTTATTCCCCTTTTTCCATTTTCTGTTCCACCTTGACATCTTTGTCACATTCTTTCCCCTTGTATATACATTTTCCATGATAAATCCATTCTTTCTTTCCTGGAATTCTGGTTTTGTTGCCTAGCCTCTCTCTCCATGACTTGACACCCACTATTACATACTTCTCTTGAGCAAAACTCACTATACTTCCTAAAAGTCACAGGTACCGCAGGCACAGTAAGGAAGCACAAGATCCACATCTTCCCTATCTCCTGATTCATTACAATGTTCACAGAACCATATTCCTTTTTCACTCTCTGCATAAAGTTCGCACAAAGTTCAGTCTATCTCTCCTTCCTACTGTAGATACTTCTAAAACCCACGTCTTTTTCCACTCACACCACCTCTTTTGAGTGACATACCTTCTCACATAAGTCCCCAAACTTGGGTAAGCTTACTTACATTTTCTGCTTTTGTCATATGAAATATTATTGTTCTCTTTTCTAATATAAACTATTACATTGTCCACTTTGGACATATATCAAGCAAGACTCTCAAAAGAGATGTTTTTCTAAAAATCCTGAGCATTAAAACATGATTTTGTATGGCTTTATCTAAAAGCTCTTTCACATATTTCCAATATTAGATTAAATAACAGGATTTTTCAAACTTATTTTAAAACTAAATGAGCCAGTTTAGCATCTATAGAAAGAGAATAAAGGTACAGGTCCAGGGCAGCTTTACTCTGTTAATATCTCACAAAGATTTTGCCAATAATCCTGAGTTGCTAAAAATGCTGCTGGGAAGGGTAGGATACTCCTTGTGATAAAGCCATTCCTTAAAGGGAAATACACTTCTTCTTAACCGCCAAATGTAAGACAAATTAAAATCACAAATGTAAGACTTTAAAATCTGTATACATGCACATACAGCTGCATGTAGAGCAACCTAATTCATAACACAGAGAAGGAAATGGAGGTCTTTTGACTAATTTACATCACCAGGCATGCATCAGGCCTGAGGTGTACAGAAGTGGCCATGGAGGAAAATGACACTTGCAAATGTCCAGTCTGTATTGCACATCTCCAAATCTGAGGCATGCGTAAACATGGTGATTCCATCAGGTTTTATCTCTGTCCTGTATTTTCTGCATAATTTGGGCTAAATTAGTCCTACTAGCAGCATAGAATATTGCAAGAATGTACTTTGTTGGAGGAAATAAAATATGCCCACATTTGTGAAGTGGAGAACATTAAGGGACTGAGTATGAAATTCCAAAGTGGCAATTTTTTACATTAAAATGAAAGCAATGCTTAATGCTGGTAAAAGTATGGCTCTATAGAGATTTGAAATTCACTGTGTGAGGTTAAAAATATATATCCAGAAAGGACAGTAGCTTAGGTGAAAATGGTTACTACCAGACAAGAGAAGGCATTCTTGAGCACAACCCTTTTTTTTTTCTTAAAAAACTGCATTCCTCATTGATTACATCACATAATATATGAAAGACCTGACAGAACAAGGGTGGGTGTTCTCTTGATTAATTTCATAAGTGCTGACACTACTTTGCGTTTAGTTAACTTACTTAGCTGAGTCACAACTGTCACAACGGACTCTAGCTCCATTCCAGTAGTAGATACTGAAAATTCTGTTCTCAAAGAAGAAAATATAACTTAAAAGGATAACAGAACCATGCAAATGCCTGTGTGGAGAGAGAGAGAGAGAGAGGAGAAAGCATGTGCAGAGCAGCAATTCCCAAATACAACAGCAGTCCTGAGGTACACTTATCATTAGCGTATCAGTTCATTCCATGGAAGTGAGTCCTGCAGTTCTCTGTCATTCCACTTCTGCCTTCTAGGTGAATCAAAATGTCTCTTTTCCTGGAAAAAAAAGTATGGCTAATTTAACAGAAATGTAGTTTTTTGGTGTAAGTAACACTTTTCCTTCATACACCTCCTTCCTTGTTACAGTGTAAATCACATTTTCTACTACATGGCTTCCTGAATCCTTTGCAGACAAGTCCATGGGGCCCTTGTAATTAACATCATATCACCAGCTGCAGTTCCCTGCTCAGTATTTTAGCCTTCCCTCAGGTATTTGCACACTTGGAGTTAGAGTAGCAAAAATGTTTTGGTGTATGCTAAGCCCCAAGGCTTTTACAAAAAGGAGGTAGCTGCCAGACACATTTTAGCCTTCAGCACTTCTTCTTAGAAGTTTTTATTTGCCTTTTTACCAGGTACTCCAAATGTAGGCTTAAAATTAATTGACCTGAACATAAAGTTATAGTTAAGCTTTTCTTTGAGCAAAAACCTAATGTAAGTTTTATTAATTGTGCAGAAAAAAAATGTTTTTTTCCTGGATGTACCAAGATACGCACTTGCAAACTATACTTATTCAATTTTGTTTTAAGAGAAAAAAGGGAATAATTCCTATGCTATGGAGATCATCTCACTTACCGCTTCTGTCAGGCATGTTTCATTCTTTGAAGAATGTATTCTAAGTCCTTCCTGAATCCCATGAGCAAGAAAAATTTTCCCTAAAATAATGTGAAGTTACGCTGGCAAAACAATTGTGTTAATATATGACATGAGGGATACTCATGCACACAAAACACAAATAGTTTGGGGGTTGTTTTGGTTCTGGTTTTTTTGGTTGGTTGATTGGTTGGGTTTTTTGGTTTTTTTTATTAGCTGCTGCAAAGTGGCTCACTAAGAACACCCTTAATATTCAGAAATACTCAGAAAAAAATCTGAGGATATGCCATAGTTATTAAAGCATAGAGCTGCCTGATCATTCTGTGTTCTGCAGAAGTTTATGTCATACTGTCCCCATCAAGGTCTGAGACTTACTTGAAAATGCCATTGCTCAGGCACAGAACAAAACAAACCTCTTCTGGGCTCTTTGAGTCCATGTTGTTGTTGATCATTATGTAATTTCCAAAGGCAAGCCATCAAAAGAAATGTTAATTGATGAGATATAAAGCTAAAGCTCTGATAAATAGGACAAAGAAAACTCACTCTGTATGTGAAGGGAACAGATGAGCAATAGAGGGCACAAGCTGTGAAATGGTTTATGTTTTCACACTTGGAGGAACTCAACAGCGAGACTAAATCACAGAATTGTAATATTGCAGATAAAATTGAAAATAATGAGATTTGTTTAATCAGCAAGAAAACGAGGAAAGTATGAAGAATCTATGATTTTGATAATATGCCGGTGAGCCATTCTCACTTTTTTCAAAACTAACTGGATTCCTCATAAGCCATCATATGACTGGTACCTGTAGGTGAAAAAAGGGTGTTCCCATGAGTGTGCTGGATGCCCTGGAATAAACTCTAGTCAAAGCAATAGACCATGAAAAAGAAAATAAGTTATCATATTCATATGGATGTTTACAGAAGACAACATTCTGCCAATACTTGTGGAAAAGTACTAAAGAAACCCTATAGTTTATGAAGCTTACAGTCAAAGTGTCTTCATGAACAGTATGTGAAACTACATACATCAGAAGGTAAAAGAGAACAACCATCCTAATCCCATGTGGTGAACACATTTGGGGAAAAATATTAACACAGCCAACTTAACATTTTCTTTACCATTAGTACTAAGTATGTCAGTGTTGTTAGACTGCAGAGGTGCACAGGTAGGCTCCAAGCTGGTCTTTCTGACTGAGACTGTATTAGCAGATTTAGAAGAATAGAATTGTTGCCACTATAAGTATATTAATCCTTTTTTCCAGTGAATAAGATCTGAAAAGTTGTAGGAAAAGTGATCTACTTTTTTAAGCAGGGAAACCAAAGGAGTATCTCTTTCCTCTGCCATTATCAGAGTCAACACAAAGCATCTCAGCCTTTCTGAAGCAAGGACAGCCTATTTACATTGCAGTTGGCAAGAAAACAAACTCAGAGAGCAAACTTGCACTGATCACAGTGCCACATAACACAGCACTGTCTAATAAATCTCTTAAAATTGCATGAGCTTAGATTTCCTTTATGCCAAAAAATCAACCATTACTCAACTGTTCCTGTGTACTAGATTATTCTTTTTCAGGACTTAAACTTTAAAAGATATTTGCTCTGCCAATCTGGGTTAACTTCAAATATAGATAAGAGTTATTTTCTATTCATATTACAATAAATTATGGCAATGTACAGAGAGATCAACATTGCATGAGAAATAGGGGGAACATAGAAATGAAACATATGGCTAGGAAATCCATATTACTAGTTTTTGAATCAAGGCAGAGACTCAAACAATACATTCAACATAATTAGGAGAAAGTAGTAGGAACAAATTTCATCTATAGTATAGCAGCGAAAATAGGCAAGAATGTATACATCCCAATATTGATTTTCATGCAAATACGTAGCTGGACCAAAAATTAATCTAATTAAAATGAAAGTGTGAAGAAATTTGCCTTCTTTTCAGAATTTAATCTTTTATATTGTGTTAATAGTTTGATATTTTTATATAATTCATTTAAATCCACTACCTAAAGTAAGGATGCCAGTGATTAGGGTAGATCTTTGCTTGTCCATTGATACCTTGGAGAACATGCCATAAAATAGCCCTTTTACCCTAAACTTACATGGGAAGAAATAAAGTTATATCACTTAAAAAAATTAAAATGCAACCAAAGGACAAACGTGCTTTCTAAGATTCTTCAGTGCATACAATGGAACCTTAAAGTATTCTGTACTCCAGATCTGTAAATCAGGAGACTGCTTCAGGTGCCTAATGTTTTAAACATCAGGATTTTTTTCCTAATAAAAACTTCTGCCCTCTTCCCTCCAATGTTTTTACCTTCCATCTTTGCAAAATAAGCCATGATTTTAGCATCTCAGGAGCTCTAACAGCTGTCTTTTGCCCATACCTCTCTTTTGATCAATGGAGAAGAGGCAGAAGAAAATCATAATTGTCACTGTTGGCCAAGGAATGATCAAGAGAAACATAATTGCTAAAATGATTCAAGAAAAAGTCAGAAAAATACAAAATATAAAATATATATGCTCAGTACAACAAAGCACAAAACCAAGATAATTTAATTCTTCAGAATGACACAGTTTTGGGATATATCTTTATATACAATATGCTGGTTCATTTTGCAGTTTCTGATTTTAATGATGCACTGCATAAAGAGTAAGTGATAATAGATAAAGGTTACCATTAATGGAAAAAACCTCCCAAATTAGAAAGCAATATAATTTTGTATTTATACGTCAATGGGAAGTTAGTTCAAATGAAGGAATTAAGTAAGGAAGTAGTAAATACCAATGTAAAGCAAAAAACTGAAGAACAAAGGAAATGAGAAAAAAAGGACAGATCTAAAAAAGGGGCACATGATATGTGCCAGCAGTCATCTGGTACCTGTCACAGGAAAACTGAAAAGAAAAACCTACCATGCAAAAGAGAAATGAACTTAAGCAGGACTAAACCCACACACTCCACACCAACATGATTCTACATATCAAGGACCAACATTAATCTCTGTGTTTGAGTGTTACTTGATAAAATTAAAAATCTGTATTTTCTTTAGTTCTCTGCATGTAAGGAATCAACAGAGAGTGCATCCTCAGCCCAGTGAAGAAATAATGAAATCAGTGGAAAGAGTAGAAGCATCGCCATGCAGCAATATTGGCATTGCAAGAGAGCAAAATTGTGTGTCTATAGTGAAAGTGGAAGGAAAAAAAAAGCTAAAAAAACTAAAGGAAAACAAAAAGGTGGGAAATTGCACTGATGAAATATAACATCTTTTCCTTTGAATTGATCAAGGAATGTCCTTTCTGTGGGCTAGAGCTAGATAGATCTCTGAAGTGAAACTTTTCAATGTCATTTTTATTTTGCAATAAATATGGAAAGAAACAAATAAAAATGTAAGTATTCCCATAGCCTGTTTACAACAAAAAGCTCATTTCCTTAAAAAGGGGTAATTTTTCCAAAAGATATTTGAATTTCTAAATCTTTAGACTATCTGCTTTTAAAAAAAAAATCTCCTATTTTATGATGTCTGAATTATTACAATTCCATAAAGAAAATATATACCTTTTTTCTGTATTTTTTATTTAGGGGGAAAAGTGTTGCGAAAAGTGTTGCTAAACCTGGAGGCTATCTCAGCAGACAAAGGTCTGATATTTTTAGCAATATTAAAACTGTAGCAAAAATCAAGTCAACACAGCTCTCATTTAGTTATCTAGCAGGAACTTAAAAAGCAATATCAATGACAACAAAATCCACACAAAAAACACAACCCACAGCTTTTCATAAACTCTTTAAGACTTCTTTTTCTACAACAATATACAGCCCTAAAAATGCAGCTGAACCCATGTTTCAAAAGAAAAAAAAACAACCAACCAAAACAAAACAAACAAAAAAACCCCAAAACAAACCAAAGACAAAAACACAACAAACTAAAAACTACCAATCTTCTTTCACTTGTCAGAATAATGCTGCCAGAGCTGCTGGCTTTACCCACAACAAAAAATGACTGATTTTGCCTTGAACAGGTGAAACAAATTGACTCAGCTTAGCTATTCTGTCTCTGATGAGTTCTTCCAAGTAGTTCAACAAGCAGCAGAATTACAATCTCATTTTACTGTGGATTTGTGTCTCAGGCCCAAGCTTGCATAAGAATTATCAGTTTTCTATTAAATGGGTCTCTCTCAGATCCACATCATTTGTAGGATATCAACCTCCATGACTCTTCTGCCAGTTCTGGTTGAAATTGGCCTATAAGATTTAAAAGGTTCCAGGTGAGAATGAACTTCTTTTGCTGTGTGACTTAAAAACCCCTGAATTTCATGGCACTCACTATGAAGAATTATGTACTACCTGTTAAAATTCATTCACTCACGATGGAGATGACATGAATTTGATGTGAATAGCACCTCTTAAATGTGACAGTCAAGATCTGAACAACAGTCACTACAAAGCAAACTAAATATAATAGACCGGTAATCTTACAATAGACGTGATATGAAGGAAGTCCTTGTAAAATTTGTTCTTTGGGTTCTGAGGCTGGAAGTATCTGTCATTAATCTCAATTGCTGCAGAAGAAAAAACAGGCAGTGAGCATCCTCATGATCTATATATCAACTCCAGTCTTTTCAAAAACAGCCAGAGAGGATTTTCAAAGTCAGTGATTTGGAAACTTGGAATATAGTCTAGTGATTGTGATTCATCTTTAGTTATGACTTGGCCTGCAAAATTGCTGGTTGAACTCCTGGTGGCTATCTAGAACAACAAAATTGTTCTGACTTGTTTGGCTGTGCTTCCACTGCCATTCACTGAGCTAATGTTTACTACCTTAGTAATCTGACTGTTGCCTAAATTCCTTTCAAAACAACTTTAGTGGAGATGATAGATAGATAGATTAGATAAAGTAACCCCTTCATTGAAAGCTTCCAAGATGCACAACAAAAGTATGTGCACATGCATCAGCCAGATCTTACATTTTTTAGAACTTTCAGTAATTAACATAATTGATATCTATAGCCAACCCATGGTACCATTTTCCACTGGTGCCCACCCTCAGAACTCCTCAGAACTGCCCCTTGGAGCCCCTCTGTGGTGGTTTAGTGTTCTTGGTTTTGGTCTGGGCCTTCCCTAGTAACCAGGTTATAACTAAGGCAGTATTCCACACCATTCATTCACGTAATCAGGGGTATATAACATGGGGAGTTTGCTCCCTCTTTCTCTCTCTCTTCCTTTCGTGTGCTGGGGAGGACATCAGGTCTCTGTGTCGGCTTAGCTCTTATCTGTGTGAGCTGAGGCCTATTGGAGAAGCTGGTATCTCAGCTACGAAGGTGGAGATTTCTACTGTTTCTCTTAAGGGGAATTTTGGTGAGAATTTATTGTATTAGTTACTCATTGAGCTTTTCCCTGAGTTTACGAGCGTGTGTATCTGTTTTGTTTTTACCTATTTTTGTCCCATTTCCCTTTCCCCTTTTCCCTTTTGGAGTTGTTTGGGGTCCTTATTCTGTAGATTCATAGTGTTTGATTGTATATAATTGTAATATATGTGAATATATATATATACTTTTGCTACAATTCTCTTTTGGTTTTTTCCTTCACTCTTGGGAGAGGGGGGGAATCTGTGTGTCTGGCTGTTGGGTTTGGCAGGGAGCCAACCCAAACCTCCACACCCTCCAAGGGCTCTGAGCTTATTCTCCTGTTTTGACTACAAGCTATCTTACTGTCTCAGTTGGAGTTCCTGCAGGTGTTCTTCAAAACAGCATGTCCCTGATAATATGTGTCTAACAGAAGTTCAGGGACATGTGAGAAAGTGCTCAGTAACTTCTAAACACCACCCAAAATGTGAGAAACAGAAAAACTCATTCAACTTATTTAACTCTATGAAAATGTACAAAAAACACACTAAAATCCTTAGGTATCATGACCATGAGTGGCATCCATATAACAATATAATCATTATAAATGATTGAAACAAAATACTCTGGATCATTTTGTCTGTCTTAGACTTCATTCTGACTGTAGCAGGTACCTCAATTTCTATGGTTTATACCAAAGTCAAGCAGAGTTTTGATGCCCCAGATTTAATTACCAGTTTATTTTTTATCATTGGTATATACTCCCTGCTCATGAGATCCTGTAGTTATCAGATGTGCACAATTAAATAAAAAGCCACTGTTCCTAGGCACATATTTTTAGACGTCGTACATCACATGTTTTGGATTTAAGTCATTTAACTCATATTCACTATAGATATTTTTTCAACTTTTCTATGTTCCTACTTTGTCATCCTTACCAGAGTCTGAGATCACTGATTTAGCATTTATGTCACTTATGTTCATGTTCGTGACTATCCAGATGCTTGATTTTCTAGCTGGCATTTTTAGTATTTTCATTAGATTGTAAGGCATCCTGTGCATTTGTTCTCTTCTGTTTTCCTTCTCCGGGGTCAGGCCATCTACAGTTAATAGGTTTTCATCTGTCTCTGAGGTATGATCCCATTAAAATTCTTTTTTAACTTGTCATCTTCATCTACCCATACACAGTTTTATGACCAGCAGATAAGCTTCCACTTCATCTTTTGTGTTTAGTGAGATTTGTGTTCTCTCATAAAAGTTTTTAGTTTGAATGGGAGGGCTTTCAGATGGCTCACACACTTCAAATAAGCTGAAGACTTATGATCATCAAGGGTAATTTTTCCATTGGATTCTTATTCTCTTTCTTTTTAGTCCCATAGATATTTGAAAGTATTTGACATTTTAAGTTGCTGACCATCTGTTTCCTTCAGGTCCTGCAGACATCAACATCATGCAGCTCTTTCCATCTGGCTATGCTTTCAGGAGTATTTCCATTTCAAAATCGCTTGGAGATATTTTTCTAACAACAACTTTAGTAGCCATCTGAGTTTTCCTTTGACACTTTGCCTCCTAACTAGAACAATTATTTAATTTAACTTCCAAAAATTGAAAGACTTGCTTAATTCCTCAATGTACTTTCTCTCACTTAATTTGTGTACACACACAAAAGATGGTAAGTCGCTCCTTTGAACAGTATTATGATACTTATAGCGGTACCTCCAGTCAAAATAACTGTCTCATTACATTAGACATCATGCAAACACAGTAAAATGACAGCTCTTGAACACAAATTATTTCCACCTACATTCTCCTTTAGAGATCACTGGCACGACACCTATCCACAGAAGTCATGTCACCTATCAACAGAAGTCAATATAAAACATCAGAAAGAGGACCAATAGGAACCTTTTATACTACAAAGAAGGTGACCAAATGATAGCATATTTGCATAGTTAATATCTTATTGAATTAGCTATAATAGCTAAATAATTACCTGGCATTTCTAGCTGCAGTTTAGTCTCTTTGTTTAAGCACAAAATAGCACCATTAACCATTTATTTTTGCTGCACTCCCCCTGTTATTTCCAAGTCTAAGATACAAGATAAACACCCTGGTTGATTTAATTACTATGAATAGATAATGTCCAGGTTTTTTTAATGACATCCACTCTATATTTTTCTCATCAACAAAGTAGAGAGGGGAAAAGTAACTAATTTGTATTTTCTTTTGTCCCTCAAAATGTATTACCTGACAACTTAAAATATGTGACAATGCCTTTGTGCTTCATCAAAGTTGAACATATTCAATAAAACACTGTGAGGGCATTCAATTTTCCATTTTCTCAACTTTTCTTACATCTCTATTGCAAAACACTTTTTCTTATCCTTAAAACTGCTCTTCTGTTTTTAAAATACTGGAAGTTAATTTCTTTTACTCTTTCCAGAATTGTTTCAATAAATTAAGAAGGTACAAGTGGGAGGTTGAAATGAAAAACTGATTTTCATTTTATGATCTCAATAAAGTAACCTACTGATAGAAAGAAAAATCACATCTCAACAAATCACATTGCAATGTAATAAATCTTATCCACCTTATGAGCATCAGCGCCATATCAACAGGTTGAAAATCAACAAATGTAGTAAAACACAGATTAGACGTTAAGTTGAGGAGCGAGAGGAGGCAGCAGAGTAATCTCTAAAGTGTTGAAAAGCAGAAATGCCTGACACAGCACACAGGCCAGGTGAGTAAATGTTGCTATTCAGGGAAAAGCAGCTAAGATGGTACGGAAACTCTAAAAATCCATGAGTCACAGTCTTTCTCCAGCTTCTGTTTTATTGCTGGATACTTGTCAAAACATAAACACTTCAAAAACTTCAATGCTACTATCTGTCACATATTGTATTATGTAACTTTATTGCTTTCCATACAACTCCACTATGATTTTTCTCAAAAGGAACCACACCATCTCCATAAAGGCTTAATTTTTAATGTTTTGGTGGAGAACAGGAAGAAAAAAGGAGTAAGGAGGAGGGAGAGAGAGGCATCTCTCACACAGTGAGCTAGGTCACTTGTGGGGAAAAAGAGCATTTGAGAATAACCACAGCAGATGTTATTCCAGAAATAAATTACTCAAAGTCTATTACCCACTCTGTATCTCACATAACACTAAAGATAAGAGCCATTCTCAGTGCTGAAGGGCAAAGTCACAAGAGAAGTCCTTTCATGTTAGCTAAGTGAGCATGGAAAGTCTTGCAGCAGGTTCTGAGGATCTCAATGAAAGAGGGGCTCTCCAGTCTAGAAACTGGACAAAGATATTTCCTTGGAGTACAGCTGAACACCTGACATCCACTGGACACTAGCTATGCCAGCAAGGCACACCAAATGTTGGCAGCAGCATTTCCATTGTTCAAAGAGGAGGAAATTATCATTTCCTCTAGAGGACTGGGAAATACATTTCTCTTACCACATTCTCATGCCTCAGGGTTTTTTTCAGTAAGTACTGTTAATAGCAGTAAGAGTAAATTAATTTAAGTCTACAGCCAGAAAAAAATATTAATAATTGTTATCAAACTCTTACAAACTGATGAGATTGCACAATAAATACACCACAGCAGGGTGATATTTACATTGACTAATGAGAAGCAACACGTAATGAACTGAATATCAGAGGACATTCTCAAATGTCAAAATCTTGAGATAGTCTCAAAATATACTTGTGATATTTGTCATGCTGTTTGATTATTTGTCAGTCTAAATGTATGAAACTTACAACTGTTAATCATGAAGTGATTTCTGAAACCAGATTATGATTCCCTTGTACAAAAAAAACTATACAAACTTTTAACATCCAGTACTTTCTACATCTTCAGCTGATTGCACATACCTTAGCAAAAGTTATAGCTATACTGAAAATCTAAATGCTGAAAAACTGTCCCCCTACATATGTTTAAACAGGCCAGGAAATAAGGAAAGAAATGTTGTTATACAGAGGTATTTCCAGTTGGGAAAAAGAAAAAAGCAGTTGCCGATATCCAAGTAACTTGTAGCTCCTACTTGTCATTTCACTTCATTATTTCATGCATGTGTAAGTCTCTCCAAGTTCTTCAGATTTACTCCCGTTTCACAGTCCTCTGAGCTCGCAGATGAGGCCCATCAGGTTAATACATTCTTATTGTGCACTCAAGTATTTTAGTGTTCTTGCTTTTCAGACATAAGGCTTTATTTATTTAAATGTGGCATTCACCCTTTGGTGCATTTATTACAAGGCTGACATTTTACTATTTTTTCCCATCAGAATCAACCAGGAGCATTAACTTTTATTGAGGCCTTTATCAGCATTTATCTGAGTTAGAAGTTTTTAAGGCTACTTATCATTTAGATGTTGTGTTGGCTTGCATAATTTTACATGATTTTCCTCTTAGAAGTCACATGTTTTCAAGGTGCAACAGAAAAGTCTCAAACAACAGTACTGCTTTGTGACTCAGAAAAAGGAAAGGAAAAGAGTGCTTTGGGGAAAAGGGGCTGGGGGAAGGAAGCAGGAGTGGGTTGGGCTACTGAGGTTTTTTAAGCTCTGAGCCAGGAGAGAAGATTCTGATTTCACTCAGAGTGAAAAGAACCCAGAAATCCTTCTTATCCCATTTTAATCTATACAAGAAGACCTATCTGCTCTGCTACTCTGTGTAGTAAAAGATAAATTGAAGAGAAGGACTTGGGTGCAGGAATGAGACAAGGAGTCAGAAAGGGATAAACCGGCTTTGTTTGGTTTTTAACTTGTACAGCTGTATCTTTCCTGAGAGATGATCTGAGGAGAAAGGTTATAATCCACACGTTCCTTGTGGTGTTGACATCAGTAGCCTTCCTGATACTACTGCATCAGCACACTATATTAAGAGTTTTCTCTTTCTGGTCAGAGCTGTTACATCTAATGAAATTAGTTTTCTTGTTACAAACCATTCAGTCCATAATACAAAGCAGGAAAATTCTGAAGACCTATTTCTTCATCTTCCAAAGGGAAAAGTAGTCAGGCAGTTGACTTTGCATAACCAGCGATTCTATTCCATTGGATCTTTTTGCATGTAGTAACCACTTCAGCAGAGATGCATAAGATGATACTTGGCTGTCATGGGGTTTCCCTGATTACAAATTCCTAAGTACCAGAGAAATTATTCATATTTAACAGGAAAGAGTTTAAATAAAGTAACAAATTTTGCAGCAGACTCTAAAGTAAGAATTAATTGTGTGATGGAACAATTTTTTTGGGTTATACTGGAATTAAGAGTGCCAAAGAATATATGATTTTCTTATTTTTTCAGTTGCACAAACTCTACAACTCCCTTCTCAAAAGAATCCCAAAGTTTTCTTCATAGTACAAACTACTGCACAACCCTCAGGCGTACTTGTCATCCACTCAACACAGTCAGTTGCACAGCTCAGGCACAAAGTCCCCACAGAATAGACAAGACACAATACTCAGGGAGAGCACAGCAGCAGCCCTTTCTGGACATGGGATAGCAGCTTGCTCTCTGGAGGTTAGGGAACACATTCCCCCTGGAAATTCCCTTTCCCACTGGCTCCCCATGAAGCATAGCCTTTTCCACCCAGATGAGTCCTGCAGCTGTAGGGTGAAAGACTCTGCCTTATCACCACCAATCACCACAATAATTCTTGCCCTGCTCAGTATTCACAACGGAAGTGCCAAACAACCAGGAAGATTTTTGAAGTCGTCAGGGACATTTTTAAAGGTCTTTCTTGTGTGTCTTCTGTTTTAGGCTTTTCTTCTTTACTGCAGTCTCTATTCTACATTAGTTCCCAATCCCTCTGCTACTGTCATGTTTGTCAGTGGCCCCATCACAGCAAGTAATGTTTAATTTTAATATTGGCTTGTTCCTTTAATCATTTGATCACAAAGCATTTAATGAAAAGGTTAGTGTTATACTTCCCATCTGTCAGATACGAACAGAGGATCTGAACCTGGAATTCAAGTCCTTTGAAACACAGTACAATGGGAATAGTGTATAAACATAACCATAGCATTCCCTCTTTGAGCATAACTAAATGCTAATCAAAACCCAAACAAAATAGGTTTCTCTAGCCTTGATAAGATATTTCTCTTATGTATTTTAAACATCAGGCCAAGCATCATCTGAAAAAAAAACCCTTTAAGCTAATTTCACCAGACAGACAATTATGGAGATTCTCTGTAAGGAAGATAGTAGTCTTTTCACCGCCCCCAGTACATCCCTTGCCATGTCTCTGTCAATCATTTTCTTGATTTAAACTGATCTTGGATGAAAATAGAAAAAATAATGGTCAAAAAACCTCTGCAGTCATCCTATTATTTCTGTGGATGTGACCACAGTACTTGGGAGAGACAAACTCAAGGATTTCTAAGTTAATTATAATATATTCCTGTCTGCATATAGATTTATAGTTTTGTTTTTTGTTTGTTTGTTTTTTTTTCCCTTTAGAAGTGCTAGATAGTGTTAAGTTTAATTATATAATTACTGTTACAGAAAATGCTGGATATTAATCCCACAAATGATATTAATCTTTTATGTTCAAGAACTGCATTCTTGGAAAGTCCAGTTTGTAGAATAGAAGAGATTCTTCAGCCTGTCATTGTGATTAATTTTTGCAATTTGAATTGATTCTATTATTAAACTGTTTACACAACTAGGAAAAAAGCCTATATGAACTTCTGAGACTAACAGAAAAATGAACCTGGAAAATCAATCTAAAATTGCATAAAAATTAAGAACTATCTGAAATTATGACTAGCTGCCTTTACCAACTAGGACATATTTGTTAATTTCCAAAATACCCTGACTAAACTTCAAAAACAATAAAACCAATACAAGAGGCGACCTTACTTCAGTTAGTTCAGAGATTAAAAAAGGCCATCATGGAGCTTCAGAGGGTTTTTGGGAAGAAGAAGGATGATTCAGGGAAAAAACAACAAGGAATCCATTTTATATCACACTAAAAACTTCAGTTTTTAAGGCATTTTGGCTATCTTCTTCTATTAGGTCCACTACCACGTGAATCAGCATAACTTGAGTAAAGGGGGCCCATTTTGAAAAAACATGTACTACAATGGTGTTAATCTGCAGAATGGTTGACAAGGTCACTCATGGACAGAAAACTGAAATATAAACCACTAGTGAAGACTTTTAAAATTCATTGTCAGTGCTTCAAAGGATATTCATTACATGAGTGTAGGTGTGTGCCATGAGAATGGGAGCAAGGTGGGCAAGAAAGATCAGCTCCTCATCAGGAATATAAAGCAGCTAAGACCTGAGCCCAGTCAAAATGAAGGGAGATTGTATCAAGCAAGTCACTCACATGCCAGTTTTCAAGGCAAAGACTAGAAAGTATCTCAAACCATGAAAGAGAGAGAAACAGGTTCTTACATCAAACAATCCCTCAGGTGTGTCAGACACCAGGGCTGAAGCCTTCACCTCTCTTCTAAGCACACTCAAACTGTTCCAGTGAGGCAAGTCTCAGGGCAGCACTGCACATAAAAAGAACTGATTCTTTACTACTCAGGCACTCAAAAATGGAAATTCTCTCAATAATATATTGAGAGTAGAAATAAATATAGACCAAGGGTCACTGAAGGTAAATAAGAGATCAGAAAAGCAGCTGCAGTACTAGTAAGAGACAGGGAATGTTAAAGGCAAATTACTTCCTGAACACCAAGAAAATGTTCTCCACTGCACAATCTCTCATTTCAATCTAGACTAAATTATAGCTAAATTAGCACTTTTTGGGAATGTGAAAAATATAGGCTTAACTTCCTTCAGGCCAAAGTGGTATTTTAATTGAAATGCCTAATTTTCTGCTCAATTCTAGAATTTGCAGGAAAAGACCTATTAAAACCCACCCCTTTGTTTGCTTGGCAGTCATCTTCTTGGTTTTCAAAGAACATAAACCAAAAAGGACTGATTCTACAACTAGTTTGTAATTTCTTTGTATTTACTTTATGTCTTCCTACCAAAGCAGGCACCTGCCAGAGCTCTGAAGGAACACTTCTGAGTCCTGATTTAGGTGGTAGATTGAATTCAGTTGCTCAGAGCAGCAGATTTCACCCTAGGCACACCGAAAATTGTTGGTAATGTCACAGAGATGTCAGCAAGGTCAGCAGGATATGAGTGCAAGATAAGTGCTGGACTGTAGTTTTGTATTACAGGCTTACCAATTCCACCTAAATAGTTCTATACTATCAAAATCCTTTATTGGCTTTGTTCTTTGATTTTGCTATTTTAAGATATTTTGTGAATGATAGTTTCCCTATTGTTTCTTTTAATTGACTTTAATAGAAACATTTCAGTGTGCCAGCAGGGTTTGTTACCTATCATATATGTACTACTGTAGTGGGTTGAGCCCAGCTAACATCTAGGCACTCACTCACTTGTTCACTTCCCCACAGTGGGCTGGAATAAAGCAAAAAAAACAAAGCAAGAGGAAAACAGACACCAAGCACAGGGTTACAGGCTAAAGTCCCAATTCCTGAACCTTTAGAAAGAATCCCTATGTAGTTTCAGAGCTCCTTACATGTTTATATCTTATTAAAAGAGGGTGTAGGTGGAGAAGAGAATAAGAGAATGCATTGTGATTTAGTAGCCTATACGAGTACTCAATTGACTGGTGTATTTTAAGGGATAGAATGAGGATTTTCCATTCTACAACACTGCAAATTATCACTGCAATCCTCTGGTTAAGGTTTACACTGTAAGAGGAAACAAATAAGGAACACTTTTTTATAGGTTCTGAAGGAGCCAAGGCTGAAGTAGTAGAAGAGGAAACTGTAACATATTTTTGTTACCTCTTTTTATTGTGACCTTGAGGTCACCACAATTCTTTTGTAATAATAGAAAATTCAGCTATAAACAGATGGTGTTGTTTCATCTTTTTTTTCCTTCTGGACATACCATAATGATAACACACCAAATGTTTATCTCAGCTAGTCTTTAGCACATTGTTTTAGTGGTAAAGTACACTTGACTTATTGGATTCTATACATTCCATTAAAACTTATTTTATTGTTATCTGTTTTATCTGAATCACTAGAGGTGCAAAAGGACAGAAGCTTTTAATTAGAGAAGTCTGGATGAAATAATTAACAAACACTAAACTGCAAGCAATAATTGTATTTCTCAAAGTATCTACAATAAAATCCTTCTGCAGCTATTTGTAATGAGCTAAATACTTTCCAGAAGAGAAATAAAAGGAGAGTGAATTTTATTAGTTCTTAGTTTTCCATCTTGGTGACATTTTCGTCTAAGTGAGTTAAATGTCCCAAAAGGCATGAGAACCAAAGCCTTGCCTCAGTCGCTCAAGAAATGAAAATCTAGACAAATCCAGGGTGATGGCAAATAAATAACAGACCTTTGTAAACAAGGGAGATCTCAAATCCAAACATTTCCATTTAAACATGCAGAGGAAAGACAGGGTCATCATCCCAAACAAAACTAGAGCTCCACTGGGGCACTATAACTAATGTCACTGACATTAGCTCTCTGAAGGACTGAAGTGTTGAACTCACTTTTCTCCAGGTTCCCCTTGTTTCAGTCTGCTTGCAATCTGTGTGTTTCTGGAAAGTTCTTCTGCAAAGAGAGGGTTCTTTTTGGCTTTTTCCATCTGTTTATTCCACAAAGGTCACCTTTTTTGAGTCACGCATAGTTAAAGAAAGTAAGAATGTAGTCCTGAGGGCAGGACATGAAAAGCTCTGTAGCAGTGAACAACAGATTTTGAAACTCTCTCTTGCTCTGACTCACATGAGTTTGTGTGTCAGTTCTGTTATGTGTGAGCAGCAGACCACACAACAGAACAGGGACATCTCCTTCCTCCCACAGCCACAATGACAGAGCAAGCTTTCCTTGCTTCTGTATGCTGTGCATGCTTCTAGAAGCATTTGTCTATGTCCTTTCCTTTATGAATATCCATACACTAACCCCAGATAAACACCAAAAGGTATATTTATTCCTTTATAACATTATTGTCAGCAGCTACTGTTCTAGCAGTTGTCAAAAAGCAAACTTAAGAAGAAAGATCCCCTAAATGTTGCATAATACATATTTGACTATCTTCTCATTCACACATTAAAAGATATGCTAGTGGACTTTATCTTTAATTGCAGTTCAGTTGTATCTCATAGGGAAATATTCTGCCAGACATCACCTAAAAGCATATGAAAAACTAGAAGAGTAGAAGAGAATCCATGGCCTTATCTATGCATACACACATTGGCCTTTTTTTATGCTTGTATCTCAAACAAATAGGTTAGACATAATTTTTATTTCCTTTATACATTTTAAAATGCATATATATTATATATACATTCATACGCAGGAAAGCAATCACTCTAAATGGCAGGTCATATATTAGAAAATACTTTATAAACCCTTCCATGCAATAATCCAGTAAAAAAGCTTCACAAATATTTCCTTTTTTCATATTCATTGAAATGCAGAGGAGAGAAAAACACAGGACATAAGTCCACGTGTTTCTTTTTAAACAAACTGCTGCTAAGTGCTTTTTCAGTTGCTTAATACATGAAGGGCTTCATAGGTAGGTCTTTCAGCTTCCTACTTTTATACTATTCTTCTAGTTGAGGTCAGGGAAACTGCTGTTTTGACCCTCAGATTCCACCTCCAAACTCGTTTGATTCAGGCTGGCAATACAGTTAGTAATGATTGTATTGCACTTCATCATAAAGAATCCAAAAAGGTACGTTCTCTCTGCCAGCTGTTCAGCTTACCATGTGATTTTATTTCTCCATGGCCTATCAATGATATCTCACTTGAGTGTAATATCATAATACAGATTCCAGAAGTAAATGAATAAAATTTTCCAACATTTTCAAATCCTTTAATCTGATTAGCAATTTAACCATATGTCCTTATTTATTTCCATTTATTCCCTGTGTTGGATATTTACAAAACAGAATTACAAGCCTGTCCCACTCATCTGTGTACTTCTAATATAAAGATTAGCAACATAGCAAAAATATTTCTACCCCTAATTTGCTATATTTTAGGACAATTACTTTCTGGTGCTATGCAGCTGCTGATGGTAATAATATTCTTAGCTGAAAATACCACACCTGAAATCTTATGTTCATGTCACAGAGCAGAATAACAGAAGCTTACATCACTGAGATCCTCAAAGATCAGAAGACTTCAAAACTTAAAATACCCCCTAGGTTTTATGTGAATATGAACTAGAATAGCTAACTTCTTAAGCAGAGAAAGCTCAAAGTAATGGAAAGACTGAATAGATGTAAATGATGGCTACACTGTTCCTTTTTTCACTGTCCTTCAAGGCATTGCTCCCACTCTTCATTTTAGTGACTTCAAACATTTTCTGAGCTGTAACAAGTTCTGCTCCATCCCACCAGTCCTCAGGCCATTCCCATTACCAAGACCTTCTTGCACTCCCAGCCTCAGCACTTGACCTGTAGGTCTCTCTGCTGAGACTTTTACAGTCTCTCCCTCTGCTCCCCAAGAAAAAAAAAAGCAACCTATCCTTCTACCTCCACTCTACCTCCACTCTATTCAAACAAAAAGATGAATAACAATGAAATTATATATAGCAGGTGCCACAAGGAGAAAGTTGCAGGTCACCAGTGTGTGGCTCCCAGTAAAATGACATTCCTGAACTCTGAGGCAATGAGGCAGTATCTGCTTCAGGTCCTCCCTGTGGTACCCAGGGCTGCAGGGGATGGCTCCATGCTCTGCACATTTTGCTGCTGCACACATGTAAAACAGACAGTGTTTTGCCAGGAGGCCACACACTGCTTTCCTTGGACCACATTGTCATCACATTTTGATCTCTCCTCCATCACCACATACAAGTCTGAATAAATGCACCTTTGCTGCAAAAACTCATGTCAGAAAATGCACATAAATTAAAAGTAAATATTATGATAATTTAAACTTAGCCTGGCTACATTTTCACAGGTTTTGACCACAGCAAGCACCTCAAGTTCAAGGGCAAACCCTTTTTCTTCCAGAGATTCCTGGAATGCAAAGTTTACAAAATCTCCTTCAGTACACTAAAGCAGCTGCATATGGGAGAGGAAGATAACGAGCAGGTCACCTCTTCAGATGTCTGCAAAGGTGTGAGGTATTTAGTTCTAGGGTATTTATCCTGAGGAACTGCAGTGGAAAAGCAGAACTGTGTAAGAAGACGATAACCCTGGGGGACTGGAGACAGAGGAGTAGCAAGGCTGAATTGTGGGGACAGGACGAGGACACCTGCATTGAAGTTCCTGGAAAGGAGGCCTCCTTTGCCCCTTTACTGATTCAGAAACGTTGTCTTGCATCCATTATGCAAAGGTGCAATTTACTATGAAAAAGCTGTCTCAAATCCCATGGGCATTCAAGTGACTGACAACAACTTGGTATAAACATCAGACCTCAGTGTAGATGATCCGAGGGGTTCATCTTCAGTGTCTCAAGGCAACATTCATTTCTTACAGTGAACTACAGCCCAGCTCTAAAAAGGCATCAACCTTAGTGTAGGACTATTTCTTTTTTTAATATATTTTATATGGAAAAGTGAATAGAAAGAGTTAGCCATTCTTTTTATTAATCCAAGACAACCTGAAATATTTATTTTAGGAGTATGCAAATCTGTTCTCATTTAGACTTATCATATCCAAAAAGAGTTAAGATAGTAATCAGCAGTCATTAACTCATTTTACTATTAAGAATACAATCTGTTCAACAAGAATTAAACCATAAGAATTATGATAATCTATGACCCTTCTGTTTCCTTCCTGTAATTATTTGTATCATTATTATGGAGATTATATTCACCATTTGCTGGGATCAGTATTTTACTACAAAAATATTAATTTCTCATGTGGGAAAGAAAGGTGTTTATAACAGACAATGTAGTAAAACTCAAGGCTGAGGATTCATGTGTGCCATGCTCTTGGCATATTTTGTGATTGGAGAGTAGGATCATCATTTAAAGGATAACACAGAGAATCATAACTGTCAACCAAATAAACCTCAGGCATTTATATGCAACCATCAATACTATCTCAGTGGCACTGTTGATGCCTGAACACAATTTTAAAAATTAAAAACAAAACAAAAAACAAACAGAATGACAAAAGTTTTTAAATCAGACCTTCAACACACTTAGTTCCTTCAGATGAATGTCTAAGACCCTATCAAGAAAGCTCTCCAACTGAGCTGTCTTGCTCAAGGCTGGATTCCAATCACAACACAGAGCAAAAGGCCACTCAAGCAGCTCTTGCTGATATTTGTAATGTCACTGTGCTGGTGAGGTCACACTCTCACTAGCACTGTGCCAATATTCTCAGCTGGGAATAGACAGGAACTTATGAGCAGTTTATGAAGATATGGAGCTGAGGAGCAGCCACTTTATCTAGCTTGCATGGCTTGCATGAAACCCCTAAATTTTGTCATCAAATGAAGATGAAGCTGCCATCAGCATGACAATACTCCAAAAAAGCAACGGCAAGTATGCACAAGCCACTGAGTCCACTTTGGCTGGGAAGAGGACAAAGAAGGCTGGTCACAGATCTGGGAACTTATCTTTACCTTGCATATACACATGCATTTTTCACAGGGCATGCCAAGCAGATTTTCCCCTTTACCTGTGGATCACTAAGTAATGAAAACAAATTATAGATGTGGTTAGACCTGGTTAGAAAGTATTTCCTCCCTCTCAAATCTAATTTCTTTTTTTTTTCCCCAATAAGTTTTTTAGAGTAATATTTTATCCTGCACTGTGTAGGGGGCATAGCTAGACATGGCAAGTAACTTGTTTTCTAGAAGAAGGGATTAAACATAATCTGAATTTTAGGCAAGTAAAACTTTAGCATGAAGATACTTAAAATACATAAAATAAAGTAAATATTTTGCTGCTTCATAAGTAAAATAAAAAATAACTGCTAATCTAAGCAAAGCTTGGAATGACAGAGTTGCTTATCATGGGGAAGTTTCCCAAGTATGCAGCTATTTTCAGAGATTATTACTCATAGTAGATTGAAATCAACAGCAATATTCTGCCCTAAAAAATACCTTTTTCCCCCCTACATATGTAAATCAGTGCCTTGCTCGTGATGATGATTGTTGAGGGGCAAAGCTGGAGAGAATGAACAGAGCAAGCAGATCTTAGGAAACTTTTCCACTACACTGTACTGCTGTCTCTCAGCTTTTGTTAACTGCTGCTCAAAGGCCTTTGAGAATTTAATTATTTAGAGAAATGGTCCCCAGAATCATCCAAAGGTAAACAAAGTATAATAAATGTGCTTTTCAGAAAGTATTCTCAAATTACTAAATAACTTGCATACTTTTTTCAGCAGAAATAATCAGAGACAGTACTGTATCACTTTGAGTGTCATCCTTATAATAGTCTCCATTATAAAATTAGCAGATATGCATAGACTTTTCAGCTTAGAGGTGCATTCTGTCATTTGGCTGTGCCTGTTGTGCTTGGAAAACATTCACCTTAGTACCTGTCCAACCCAGACAGACCACAAATAAAATTTAGGCGTTAATAGTCCCAAACTGAGGAAGATTTAAATGGTATTCAGACCTATTTACTCTGCTTCCTGACACTAACTGGATATAAACCCCTGCCTGAAATACTTCATAGCTTGTCCAATGCTCTACTTCAAGTCCAGATTTGAGTTTTGCACTCAAAATCCAACTCTACACTCCCAAAAGTTATTCAATGATATGATTTAAGACAAACACAACACAGTGCCTTAGAGACACTAAACTGCTTATTGTTTCCCCATTCCTTCCCTGTTTTTCACCAAAGAATTGTCTGCAAATTTCCTCAGAAACATTAGATATTTTAAGGTGTTTTCCATGCTATGGGATTGTGAAAAATTTGCTGAATACCTGTTTCTGTTTCCTGACTGACTGAATTTCTAATTAATATTTCCCAATGTTTGAATATACATAAAGAGCAAAACAGTGGAAAAATTTCAAGTGATGTCAGTAGTTTTGTTTGATAAACTGCTTCACAATCTTTTCCCAGTAGCTGTTGATTGACTTAAAATTAAAAAAAAAAAAAGGGATTAGTCTATTTTTTGAAGCATAGCATAAATCTCACTGACTCTTTTCTTAAAAAAAAATAATTTTATCTTTTCTGCAATACTAAGAATTGGTCCTGCTTATACAAATAGCTCACAAAACTCTTCTGAGCTGTAGTATTTCTTTAAAGAAATAAAAGCCTACTTAAACTGTTAACTTTTATGTTTCATCAAGAGTTACAGCAGACATCAAAGTTAAAAGTACTTCATGTTATCCCTAAACTTCTAATGGGACAAATTCAGTTTTATATAATTAAATTTAATACTGCAAAATGAAGCTTGTCAATCCACATTGCCATATTGAATTTTTAATAGACGTTCTCCAAATAAAAAAAACATACCACACCATAAAACAAAAAATAAAATTTTCTTATAGCTGTAATGGTGATAATAGCTTATGTTCTAGATCATATCATCAAAGAGGCTATTAAAATTGGACAGCTCCTCCAATCTCAAACCACACAGCTTTTATGCTTTTTTATTGATTTAAGGTTTAACTAAAAGAAAATGAAAGAAGTGTACTAAAAATTAATATAAGATAATGAAAACAGGGGCCAACACATTAATAAAGACTAAATCTAAAAGACAGGTTGGACTTCACAGAAATGATGGTGTTAAAGCTACATTATTAGGAAAGTAAAAGTTATAAAGCTGCTACGTAAATCCTGACATAGCAGACAGATGTTCTAAAAAAGCTGCTAAGTTTTATCTCACGGATAAAACCATTTTTTACAAATAACTTATGATCCTGGAGTTAGCAACGCTCTCAGTCTCTGGAAACTTATAAGCCAAAGAGTTCTTGTCCCACAGAAAACCTATTTCTTTGTTACATTTCATGGGTCCATTCTCCATACCACTGCAGTGCATTCTCACAAAAACATTTAAAAAACCCAAACCCAACACAAGGTGAAATCTCACATCTAGTGAGCAATCCAGGTAAGGAGATGTTCTCTAGGCAGAGCAGGCATATACATTTACCCCTCTGGGGATACAGAAGGTCTGGTTTGTAGTGAACAGCATTTCCTACATCCACAAAACAAAATAAATTCCAAATACACTGACAAAAAAACCCCTAAGGACATCAGAGCTATTTCACCTGTATTTAGCCTGCTATTCATCTCACATTAAGTTTAAAGATTATGTTTAATCTAAACTAATTGCCCAGGCACTTTCTGTAGTGTGCTGGTTTAAAGGTAAACTGGCAGGAGAAATGAACCCAACTCAAAAAGAGATTACAAGTCAGAGCTACAATTTAATAAAAAGATTACAATGATACAGAGAAAAAATTGGTTTTAACACACAAAACCCAGATTTATAACCCAGCACCCTGGGGCATGAACAGATTGGTGTTCCTTAGCCCCTGGGCTGAGTGCCACGTGGTCCCTCTGAGTCCAAAGTAAGAGGAAAACCTGTTGATGAGGATGATGGTTGCAGTCTTACCTAGAGTGGCAGTCGCAGTCCTGAGCTTCTGGCCCTCCTCTGGATCCGACAAGTGGTACCCAAAGTCCCAAAACCCGAAGATTATATATGCTTAGGTTCAGGTGGAAATGTCCAGTACTTCTCACAGGGTGGGGAGTTTCACAATGGGTGATTTAACTATGAGTCATGGGATATTTTTAGAATCTTTGATGGCCTGTTAGCAGACATGATCCCTCAGGTTGGGTGTGAAGGTGCTAATGCCTCCCTGGAGTGGACTTATCACTGCTGTGTCATTACTGTGAGGACAGGAACCCTTCCTTATCTCACAGGTCCTTTAACACCCAGCTTGCAGCCTGAGGGGTCGGGTGTGCCCTGCGCAGCTGCTGCAAATGATCTATTATTAACAGTTCATGAGAAATGACATAGAGGCTGTAGAATACACAGTTTTGGTTGCACCCACAGAGTGATAAACTGGTCCCAGCCACTGTAACTAGGACATGTAGACAGTGGAAAATAGAGACACACAGCAATTTATCCTACTCTGTCTGCATAAATATCTAATATTGGCAGTGTGGAATTAAGAGAGATTTCCTTTTTACCACAGGGATAAATAAATTAGATTAGACATCTAACTTATTGGATAGATAGAGTGTAATGAATCCTTCTGTGAGCTGGTTGCAGTGACACAGAACTTCTGACAGCCTTGATTTAAAGCACTGAAAGGGCATCAATTGAGCAATACAAAAATAATCCACAGTCACTGTAGAAGGTGGGGTTTTTTTAATTACACAATGCTATTGTTTTTGAAAAGTGGATAAGCTAAGAAAACACTGATTAAATACCTTCTACAAAAGTGGACTGAAAGTCAGTGACACCATCAGTTCAGTGTTCCTTCTCCAGTGCTCTCACCACTGATAGCCAATGTAACTCGTAACAACTCTACTACTTATGACTTGTCCTCCCCACATTTTTAAATCAGAAAATGATAGGAATATTTCCATCTGTAGTACATCCTAAATTCTCCAAGTAAGCAGGTTAAACAGGTTCTGCATCCATTTTTAATAATTCTCTGAAAAGTCATTTAAAGTGAAACCTTGAAAAATTCTACTTGCTATTAGAGCAAGAGGTGGCCTTTCCATTTAAGAAGCTAAAAAGAACAAGAGTAAATGTACAGTAGCAACTACACTCTGCTAATGAAACAATTTGTGTTTCTTCCTTATTAAAATATCTAGTTCTATTATTATGCTATGACAAATTTTAAAAAATCAATTAATTTGTCACTGGGAAGTAATGTGGCTGTCCTGTCACTGTTGCTCTTGTACCCGATAATACCTGCTATTTATTTGTAAGCCCTTATGCTATTTCCTGAAGAGGTTTAATTAATTGCCTGAGTCTCTTCAGCAGAAAAGCTCTTTATTTCCTATTTTTTTTCCCTTTTTAGAGAATGACTTTCAAATAACACTTTATTTCAATTGCAAATGAGTTCAAACTTACCAGACCTTTAAAGAATTCATAAATCTGAAAGTGCTTTAGTCAGGTTTAACTTGAATCTATGCACTGCAGAGAGCTTTGCTACATGATTTCAGGGTATGTCAGGACGCTTTTGCTGCACTGGTATTTTGCAATGAACTGTACCCCTAGCAGGTGTCCTCTGCAGCCCCATACAATTTTTTTCATGTGTTCTAATATAGACTTAGCAGCTTTAAGCATCTCCAGTATGCCCCACAGAGAACTGACTGACTATTAAACCAGCAGGGACTTAATTACAACAATGCTACACTGAAATTCCTACTTCATGAATTAAAGAGAGGGATATTGTTACACTAATGCAATCAGTTATGTATCAAACTGTTTTAGTACATACGAAATGCACTGGGTTTGCATTAAAATCTTCTCTTTCTTCACTGTAGGTGGATAATATACACATTTATGTTTCAAGTAGTTGATTTCCCATAGCTGAAGCTCCTGAAATATTTTATAAATGTGTTATTGATAAAAGAGAGCTTTGAACTGGGAAAAAATTAATACCCATAAGTGACCATGTATTGGTGTGGTGCTGACAAAGCTAGAATAAACAAACAAACCCAACCTGCTTTTGTTCAGAGACTATTTTTCTCTCGCTGATAGTAAACATGTATCTGTGGTGAATTCCAGTCACATCTGACTAAAAGCAGAGACCTTTCCCAGCTGCTGCTATACCTATGTCCCAAGCTACTGCAGTAGATTCTCCTAGTGGAGAAATCTGTATATCAGTGAGATTCTTGAAGGTGGTGTGGAGAAAGGGAGCCTTAAGTAAGAAAGGTTATTACAAGCAGCTTCAAAGAGAAAAACATTATTAGATTTGTATTTTCTTTACTGTAATATTCCCATCCAGTCAAGAAAATGGGAATATAAACAGCTCCTAAGATGGGGAGCTGCTCAAATTTAATATAAAACTCGATCAAATTATTGCGGTAAATTTTCCTGTGTATGCTCTAAACAATGTAAGATGATTAAACAGTCTATAGTGAAAGCTACAGGAAATAAAGACTACTTAGTATAAGTAACAGATTGACTATGAATAACTTATATGTAATTATATCTATTTTTGTCATTGATATAATTGAATGGGAAAGAAATGTAAAAAATTGCATCTTTGAGCAACTCTGGCATAAACCATCTAAATTATATGTCACACCCTGTGTTGGAAAGAGGACTGTACTGCACAGAAAACAAACACTGCATGAAGCAGATGCCTGCCAGGGTCCTGAAAAATTCTCTTATCATGTAATATTGTTTTCCAGGCTTCCCCAGAAAGCAGTAAGTCCTCGCTAGATATCTCCATTATTTTACATACATTCTTCACAGAAGCATGCTACTTAGTAAAGATATACGTTAGCAACTTAACCCTTCATGGAACATCTGAAAGTTTGAGAATATGCCATATTTTAAAATCAGTACCAAGTACTGTCAGGCTCTCCTGCAGAGCTCTTGGTGCTCTCCCCTCCACATGAGGCTGACAGGAAAGGAGCTATTACTCGCAAGTCAATCATACCACAGCACCAGCATGCAGCTACTAACGTCCTTGTTTTCTTCATTAGATGTTGTGTGCTTGTGTTGTTGTTGCAGATATAAATGAAGAGATTTATTCCATGTTGAAATTTATTACCAGAGTATATAAAAACAACAAAAATGTATAACTTCATGAATTGGTAATTTGTTTATGCTGACCAATTTTTCCCAGAATATCTTCACAAAAAATTCATCTTATTCTGAAATCTCACAGGCCTATGGTCAGGACACATTTTTCAGCAGAGTTACTTTCCAGTATGATTCAAACCAAACTGACAAACCTCCTACCTGTCTACACACTTGTCAGATTCACTGACTGTCCCAGAAAGGGTGAAGTAAGTGGGATGGGACTTCTTGCCAGGGTTCTTTTATTCCTAATGCTGCCAACAAATTAGTCATAAACACTACATCATAGGTCACACTGAAACCATATAGCCACATCAGATCTCTCCATATCCAATAGAGTACACAGAGTATATCTGAAAACATTTGACCTAAAAGTATAAGGAGTTTATGCTGAGGTCTTGAAGCAGTTATCATCCGGATCATGGATGACTTATTGGTTTTTTTCTAATGGGCTTGCTATCTCTAGTTGAGAACCCACTGATTGGTCTCAATATTTTATTCTCTCCATCTATGTTATTTAATAGAAATTTACTTTTTGTGCTTATCTATCTTTGTAATTCTTGTCTTTTGAATTGAGTATGAATTATGAATTCCATTAAGAAAGCTCCTAAGCGCTTTTACTTCTCCATGGACAGCCCCTTGCCGCAGGGGAGAAGCTTGTGTGCCCTTATGAGGTTGCAAGCTGTGCTAGCGGTGGTACATGCCTCTGGTAGGGTTTCCCATGCTAGTAAGGTCACAACTGAAGAGTCAGACAAAGTGTGTCTACAGGCAGGATGGGCTCAGTAGCTCCCCAGCAACCATCCTAGGAGAATGACAACTCTAACTCCAAATCCAGGCAGATGGAGCTCACTTAGCCCTGTAAGGCCATCCATCTAAGAGAAGGATACTCAAACCAAACCTACATTCTGAGGACTTCGCTGTAACCATCCAAGCTCGCTTGGCCCTGGCAGATGAACCTTAGCAGTAAAGGGTGGGGCCAGTTCTGTGCACACTGCGCCTCACCTAAAAAATCCATTGCGCAGGCTCTCAATCCTCCCACACTTGCAAAGTCCTGTACTGACAGGTGAGGGACGAAACAGCAGGTGATAAGGTGCACTGGAAGCCGCAGCCCCAACCCTGCATGCAGATGGTTCAGGACATTGGTCGCTTGAGACTGACCCGGAGATGACAGTCTGGTTTGGCAGCATCCTGAACAACCAAGCAGCCTTTTTCAAGGAGAGCACTGCTTGCTCCACACAGG
>VWZF01003331.1:0-13075 GCA_013396755.1 Sclerurus mexicanus
GAGGGGGAGAGGAGGGGAGGGGGAGCTATGATATCTGGAACATGGAGGAAAGGGAAGAACTTTGAGTTGTCTGAGCTCTTCTGACCGGTGTTTCATAGATGGTCTAGGGACTCAGTGCCTTGTTATGACACTGCACTGCTCTTATCCTCTGCATGGAAAGACTGTAATGGCATTAATGGTACATGTGAATAATCTGACATATTGACTCATGAAAGATTGCTGTGGGGCTTATAAATGTCAGGGAACCTATTGTCCTAGTAACTTTGGAAGGGACTTCGGTGGATAGGTGCTGCACAGGTGCCTAATGAAGCTGCAAAATCTCTAAGGTGGTGTTTACGTTTCAGAAAGACTTTTATGTCAAACTACATAAAAAAACTTGCTGTGAAAAGTATTCTCAACACATAGTCCACAAGGAGCAGGTTCAGCCCCAGAGACACAGAGGGATTGTCTTCCTAACATTTTCTGAACGGAAGCTGGAAAACATGGTTAGCAGGCCAGTGTGTGCCAGCCAGGATGAAATCCTGGTACCAATCCTATGAGGACGATTTTACTAAGGACTCTTATAAAACCATGTTCTTCATTTCGCCCTTCATCCTTATCTTTCTGTGTCTTTTTCTTCGATGCAACAGACTAGTTCTGGCCACTTTCTCTAGAATCATTCTGGTGCCCCATGATTCCCATCCAAATCCTGCAACTCCATGTAGTCATTTACAGACAGTCCAAGAGCTAACATGTGTTCTGTACCCCCTCTTTGCTTCTGCAGCTATCGCATGATGCAGTCCTGTTGGGCCCTTGACTCTAGAAAAAGACCCTCTTTTTCTTGCCTGGTTTCCTCTCTTGCCTGTCAGCTGGCTAAGGCAGAAGGAGCAGTAAGTAAACACAGAAGTATGAAGAATGTGAACAACGTTTGAGTTTGGTTTGGGGTTGCTTTGTGTAGCTCCATGCATTACAATGAGATGAGGAATAGTCTTCTGCTTTCTACTGAAGTACACAAGTGTGTTATGGATACATTGCCCATGGATCTATGTAAGACTCTGGGGCATTTTTTTTCCTGCCATCAGAAAGAATCCTGACCTTCCTAATGAGGAGTTTCTTCCTCCCACTGCCTGCACTGGGACTTTGGAAGGCTGAAATTTCTCAGCCTGTGCTGTGGGAATATGCTTCCCCTGTGCAGGAGTCAGTGCAGTTGGCTTTGGTGATGCTGATTGTTCTCATGGGCGGGGAGCTGATCCTCAGCCACCTGCCAGGGATCTCACAGTGGGGTCACCATAGGTATGTGCTACCACATCCTCACAGGACGTATGTCATTCTCAAAGGTCAAAATAATAAACAGGATCTGAGGAAGCCCTGTTCCATCCAAACCAGATGGTTATCTCTTCCTCAGGATGGATAAGCAATTTCTTTCCAAGCTACTGATTCCTATCTGGGTACCCACCATGGGCTAGACAGTGTGCCTTCCAAGTGCAGAACCTTCTGGGATGTGAGTAGCTATGAATGGCTCTTGCCTTTGCATCACTGAGTCTCTCTGAAGGCTGTTAGCCTGGCAGAAGCTGCCAAGGGTAGAGGCGAACTAATAAGCAACTTCAAAGCACTATACCTAGGAAAAAAGATCTTCCTTTACAGTCCAGTGCCATCCCTCAACCCAGCACTTTTTGTCTGGATAAGATCTATCTCAGGCAGTAGTCTGGACTCCCTTTGGAGTCAGGGGGAAGTAAACAGGCAGATATTAGTGTGATTCTCCCTCAAGAGGAGGTAGACTACACCTAACAAGTGACTGCTTCATGAGGAAAAGAGTAGGTTTCCAAGTACAATAATAACAGACGATAACTTTTATTTATTCTTCCTCATTCTAGACTTACCAGAATATGAAGCAAAATGCTGCTAGACACAATTCCACCATCAAAACTAAACCACATGTAAGCAGGGATGAGGAATCTCTGTTGTTCCCAATCATGCTCCAGCATGAAGACCCTCAGGTTGAAAAATAATCTGTGTTGTGAATTTGATTATTTTCATAAGCTGTGTGCAGCATAAGTGTTTTATATCAGCTCTAAGAAAAGATAGTGTCACCAAATGCTGCACTGTTTGCATTGCTTGTGGTCCAGTCCATATTTATATGACTTTGAGAAGGAAAGATAATTCTACTTTTTTAATTCAACAAATGTATCTATAGCAAGATAGGTCTTTTTGCTGCCTCTCTACAACTGGATATCTTTTTTTTCCTGGTGCTGTGTAAATAATGTCTAATCAATGTATTACATTCATACCGTTCTTGCCACATCACAAGCAAAACAAGAAAATCCACAGGGTTTTTTTAGTTGATGTTTACAGGCATTGACTATGCAGCTAAAGAGAGATGGTTTGATTTCCATGAAGTGCTATTTACAACTTTATCTCTGGATGCCAGTGAGTGTTGGAAAAAAAGGACCATCGGAGTAACCAACTTTAAATGCCCAAATTTTAGTTTCATCAGTCTTGTTTTTAAAAGGAACTCTTAATTTGATTGTGTCTAGCTGTCTTATCCTGTACATCTCAGTCACTGTGAAGTAGGTGATGGGTGTCCAGTTCAGGTGAATTCATATGATCAAGCTTTAGGTACTTGGGTGGCCTCTAGTCATCCAGGTTACATTCTGCAACTGCTGGTGAGACCTAGGCACAGTGAGTGATTCCTTTCTACCCAAAATAAGAATCTAAAATAAGCAGAAGGATTGATATTTGGAGATAACTTTCTACCTCCCTGGTCTAGAAAATCCAGGTGGCAGTCTCCAGCTGGAAGTCTCATTTCAACTGAATTACAACTAATTCCATTCTGGGGGCTTTGTGTGTTTTAATATCAAATAAAAAATGTTTAATTTTTAATAAATTATCTTCTGTAGCAATTTAGGAGTGATAATATCATCACTTTGCTCCCAATTCCAAGAAGTCACCCTGGGTGTATGAACCCTGCTGCACTAAAACAAAAGTATGACTCTTTAACTTTCTCTCAGACTCCCAGGACAATAACCAGAGGGTTGATGTGTTTTCAGTATAGTTAAAAAGACAGTAATTTTCCTTATGAGATTCAGGAATTTGTAAAGGCAGCTTCCCTCATGACTAATGGATACATTTGTCTATGTCACAATGAATCAAGATGAGAATGTATTGGTTAATAGTTTTCCTCTCTTTCACATTTTACAAGGTGCTAAGTTCAGTTAGGAATTTTCAGTGGCATGTGCTCTAAATTAATAACTGTTTGGATGGAATATGCTATAAATTAAGCTGCTCCTTACTAACATTGTCTGAAAATAATATTGTAATACAGTGATTATGATTTGTATCTTTTTGTTGATATTGTTAATAATTAGCAAGAAATCGTCAATTTTTTAACCAGATATAAACTGCTGAAGAGTAATTTGGAAATATTTAGATAGAAATAAAATTTTAACACTGCATTTTCTGGAAAATGGATATTATTTCTAACACACTCATAGAAGTTTCAAAGTGTTCATCTACAAGATGTCACTGCTCAGCACTGTTAACACACAGCCTACACCAGCTGGAAAGAGGGAGTTCAGTGTCTTTGTTCAGATTGTTTTCAGTCTTCAGAGGCAGAGGAACTCAATGCTGAACTGGTCATATCCAAGCCTAGCTGGCCCTGGAAGCTAAGCAGATGTGAGCTTGGCTCATAGAAGAGCAGATGGGAATCCCATGTACTTTAAAACATGCCAGGGAGTTGTGACAAATGTTTTTCCATGAGAATTAAAAAGAAGTGGACAGGGGTCATCTGGCCTGTCATCACTACTGAGCATGAGGCTTGGGAATATAAAGACAGAGAACCTTGGAGCTTACACAACTTCCCATGATGCACGCATGAAAAGCAGGTCAGGCAACATGACACTTTGTGGGGAAGTGCAGTAATGAGAAAAATCCTCCTATTAAGGGCTGAACATGTGGAGATTTGTGCACCTGCTTCTCCACACAGCAGAAAGAGATGGAACCTCAATACCCATAGGAGATATTGAGTATCTTCTGGGAGTGCATTTCCTTTCCAAGATGCTTCCAACACAATTTACCAAAGTGGTGGTCCAATCTCGAGGCTTGTGCAGAGCCACAGACTGTGCTGTTTAAGGAGTAGTTTCATGATTCTTAAAGGAAAATGTTCACATTTCTCTCAATAGGATCCACATCCCTAATCTGTGTCTCCAGGAGCAGGTTGTCTGGAGAAAGTGATGAAGTCCCTCTGTAGTGAAAGGAAAGAGTTAAGCCTGTTTGAAGACTTCCAGCAGAGAAGCCTTTAGTCTAAGCTGGATGCATTAAGTTAGGCAGAGACTGACAAAGACTCAGTAATCATTAATCCGGGAAGAAGAGGAGCTGTAGGGGTTGAGGTCAACTAAAGGTGCCAAAAGGCGAGGGACACTGTGCTCTCCTACTTAGCAGTAGCAGAACTAACAAGAAAGATATATTTGGCAACCCAAGCTGAAAAACAGGATGGCGTTGAGGACTCTGCCCTAATTTTCTTTCCCTTCTACCTGCAAGAGCACACTTGGGAGACGGCAGCCCGTTCCCGAGGAGGACTCCCCGCGGGATGCCGCGGGACAGCCCGGAGACACAGCCTCAGCCAGCACTAGGTGGAGCTCCGCGACCGCGGCTGCCGGGCAGGCTCTGCCGGGGCGGGCGGGGAAGAGGAGTCAAGGAACCCAGCTGGCGCTCAGCACAAGGGCCTGGATCAGTCGCGGTGTCTGGACCAGAGCTACAGGAGACACGGAGAGGGGCCGAGGTTAGGGGTGTCGGTCAAAAGGAATCCATAGCCAAAACTTGGTAGCACTGACGGGACAAGCCTAGTTCCAGGGCAAACCACTCATCCCCTGCCCTCAGTGTGTTCTCCCAAACAACCTCACTTTGTGTCACAGCAGACACAAGAAAATAAGACACACTTCTCTGTCTAAATCAAAAGAAACTGGAGGTACTTCTCCAACACTTTCTACTCTTGGGTTTGGGTTACTTGAGATAAGCTCTGTGAGGTCCCTCTGGGAGAAGCTGGGGTTAACCATGTGTTGAACCAGGAGAGAAGTGACCTTGTCATGCATGCTAGCAGTGGTTTTCAGTGCACATGTTCATGGAGGGAACTGTGAAAGGGGATGAAGAAATCCAAGATCACATTACCTAAAGAACTATTTGCAGACAGATTATTTTTTTAAGAGACAACACATCTTCTGGAAACTATTTGGGGAGCAAGATTCGGATATCTGGATTAGGGCATTTCACATGGAGCTGAATACAGCAAATGTCAGTCCCCTACTCCCTGACACTGAACTAGATAAAATGCTCAGTGGCTCAGGGCTCAATCTTCCCAGCCAAATGCAGTGCAGCACCAATGAGTTGCTGACTCCTCCTCTCCGCCACCAGTGGCTAATTAATTAGACCACGCAAAGCAAATCAGCTTAAAAAAAAAAAAAAGGCACAAAAAGACTCACCCGGATCTGTGGTTGAGGAGGTCACAAGTCACTTCAGAAAGAGCTGGGACCTGAGTCCAGCTCCTTCTCACCCTTGGTGAGCATCCCGGTACTGTGGAGTGGCAGGGAAGGAGTCCCATCCAGGCAGGCTGTCTGAGACCTGGCTGGATTCATGTTTCCTAACATTCTTACCAGCAATCACATAACCAGCGGGGCTGCTTATGTCAGGGATCTTGCCTTACAGGTCACCAACACGTTAAAATTTTGGTGTTTAAGGCTGTGTTGGAAAACTGCCAGAGCAACACTCTTAGCAGTAGTGTAGGTGGCTTGGGGTACAATGTGATTCACATCTCAGCAGAGAAGGAATTTTGACAACCTGTATTGTGGAGAGAGGTGAAAAATTGGTGGTGTTCCTGTGGTCACCTCCACAGAGACACGTGAAGGCTGGGGTAGGATCCAGTTCATTTAGATACTGCTTAGCTGGGATGAAAACCCACCGGTAGCCTACTTCTCCTGCCACGTGTTACCTACACATATTCACGAACCTTTTCATCACCGTTAAGCTTTGGCACTTAGCTGTGGCTACCCAAACATGTCCAGAGAAACCTCTTTCCAGCTGCACTATGGCTCCCACCCCTCCATGTCCTATGCCATGTCTACATCACTGTCTTCCAGCTGAAGAAAGCCCAAAGTCGCTTCTAATGACAGCCCTTCAGTCCCACCAGTGCCATGACAGCCCCATCCTCGGAAGAGGGTTGGAGGCTTTAGACCCTAAAAATGCCTTGTTCTACTTTGCACTGTATTTCTCTTAGAGAAGTGACTGCCTGATGTGGACTGGGATCTCCTTTGGAAAAACCTCTTGTGCGTGGGGGTGCCCTGGGTGCTGAGGAGCTTCGGAGCTGAACCGAGGCAGATCCGGGCTGGTGCCCAGTAGCTGAGTCACAGAGAAGTGCCCAGGGGAGGGCAGTATGAGACATGGCTGGAAGTTGGCCCTGGGTCTGCCTGGCGCTACCGTCTGCTCCTTTTCGAGCTTCTTTTCAGACCAGAAGAACATGTGGTAAGGCTACTCTTCCAGGAACTAGAAGAAGACAGCTAGGAGCAGATGGGTGGTGGTGGAGAGCAGTGAGGCACCAGTTTCTTCTTGGAGCCAGAGAACTGAGGTTTTGATTTGGAGGGAACAGGTTTGCCTGTGGAGAAAGACAAATCTTCTGCCTTCTTACAGTGCCAGAATAAAGAAAGATAGCGTGTGGGAGTCTCGGCTTGCTACTTGCCAAGCCAAGGAAGTGCCACTTTCTTCCTCTTTGGACTCCTGCATTTTCTAGCATGAAGTATTATCCACAAAGCACCATGACCCTGCAGGGATGTATACAGTTACGGCCTTGCAAACAACAAACTGTCTACATGGGCCAGCATCACCCTGTGTCTCTGCTCACTGAAAGAGTTTGTAGGACTGGGCTTGCCACAGAACACCAGCTGAGGGAGATGGTGGTATGGCGTAACCACCCCATGGCGTCTCACCGTGGAAAGGCTTGGATCTGATCAGGGGTGGCGGGGAATAAACCAGCAGGGTTAGTGCTGCGGGAGATGTGGGAGGATGTGCCCATGGAGGGTGCATCACCTCCCTGCTAAGGTTACATTTCAAAGCAGGGAAACGTGGGAAATGAATAGTGAGGAAGGCAATGAGGAGATCAGCCTTTATATTGTCCCTAGAAGGGAGGGATAGCCCGGGGACTCAGTGGTGGCAGAAGTGTGCTAACTATGCTACAGCTGGAATTCGGTGTTTTGCTTGGCTTGGGAGTCGACACGTGTGTCAGTGCTTGCGGTTTCCCCGGGGAGCGGACTGTCTCTGGGAGATGACTGGAAGGCCGGGGTCTCTCTGCCTCGGGGTCCCGGCCCGGCCGTGCCTCGCTGCAAAGCCGAGACCGGGCGGCTGAGAAGCACCACGTTTCCGCTGCGCCCCGCGCAGAGCGCTGCGGGGGCCGAGGGAGAGAACAGCGGCCCTGAGTGCTGCGGGGAGCGCCCGTGGGCGGGCGAGGGGTGTCCTTGGGGGGCAGAGGCGATAACAGCCGAGCTCTGGGCTTCCTCCCTACGAGCGGGACTGCGCCCGTCCCCGCCCGCGCCCGCCGGGACCGCGCCGTCGGGGCCGCCCCGTGTGTGCGCACTGCCGGGTGACTCACGGCTCCCGTGACCGGATCAGGCCCCGGCTGCCCCAGGTGGGACATGCCAGCTAAGTCCGGCTGCGAGTGGCCTGCAGGCGGCCGGGGCGCGCTGGTGCGGCTTTCCTTCCCTGTGACATTCAAAAAATATTTATTTTAAATAAAATTTATTATAATATAAAATAGTAAAATCCAACCAAGGCTACGTCCTCGGCCAGCAGAGATGTGGTTCACCGATCGCGGTTCACCGATCGCGGTTCACCAGCGATTTCGAAGAAAGCAGAGCAACGCCAAGCCCGTGTAAACAGGGTCAGGGAGCGCGACAGGGATCAGACTTTAGTCCCCCCGCGTCGGACAAACTGAGCTTCCCACCGGGAGGGTCTGGCCACTGGACCCAAGGGACTGGGGTCATCCTCATCGGCCTCTGGCTGCACGAAACTTCTGGTATATGGGTTGGTGGGGATTTTTTGCATCTTCTCTGCTTAGGTTCCTGCTTCCTGAAGGGGAACAGGGTGATATGAACTCAGGCCTGACAGCACCTGTGCAAAGAGGCAGGGCTCCCCGGGGCCGAGGGGGCGGCCCGTGGACGGGTGCAACGCGGGGCGGTGGTGCCCCGGCCTGGCATAAGGTGCCACCTCCTTCCTTGTCTCTGCTTCCTTCCCAACAATGTGAATCCGCTCGGGAGCGAACGTTCGCCATCTAAACCGCTCCTAGAGGCATGTGCTTAAACAAGATGAGTATCAACCCCACGATAAAAGTATTGGGTTATTCTGCAACGTAATCTACATCAAAGCCTCGGGGGCTGCCGGCTTGAAAAGATCCAAGATGTTTTCTAAGTCCTTATCATGTCTGTGCTTAGGGGGAGTCATAAATTCCACAGGTCGGACTAACACACGATACCTCCTTCCCTTCTCTCCCCNCCGAGATTTTAATAAGTCACAGAAGAATAAATTCTTTAAACCACGAAACTATTAGAAATTAAGACGGTGAATCCGCATCCCCACAAGTGTCCCATTGAACGGAAGCAGGCGGTGGAAGGGAGATGGCGGGGGCTGCGCTGCACTCGGCCCTTCCCGAGATTTATGGGGATGTCTCTGGCCCAGGACGGGGGTCCTCGTGTTGTGTTGTTTGGCCCATTATCCCCCAGTCGGCCCCAGCCCCGCGGGTCGAGGCGGCGATGAGCATCGGCCCCGAAGTGAGGTGCCCACTCCAGACCCGGACACCGACCACGGCCGCGAGCAGGAGCCAGCGGGCAGCAGCGCCCTGCTCCCCGGCATTCCTCCGCAGTCACGACGCTGCCCTGGCTCCCCCCGGATTAACGTCGGAAATTATTTTTTCAGATCAAGACGAAAGGCTGAGGTTGAAGGAGGAAGGCGGGGTGCCGCGTGGCTGCCCAGGACGCAGCCCTGAGTGAAACAGCCCTACGGGGAAAATATATCCTGATCCTCATGGAAGAGCTGGGGAAGATATTTCCCTGCAAACAGTGTCCCCCATCAGGCATTTGTCAGCTTGAGAGGCGTTGTGTCTCGTTTCCCTGCTACGGATCTAACGAAATAGGAAAAACAAAACAAAACAAAAAACCAACCAACCAAAAAAAAAAAAAACGAAGGAAGCAAAAAGGGGAGATAAGGCGTTCGCCCGCGCTCTGGCGTCGGGGTCCGGTCCCTGGGTCTCAGCTCCTCTCCCGGAGCTGCAGCTCTGGGCCAGAGTCCGCGGGAAAACCCGAAGTGAAGGCACGGAGGGAGTGGGCAACTCCCGCCTCCAGAACGGAGAGGAGAAAAAGGGGGAAACCCGGCCGAGAGAGATATCCTCTCTCCCCAAACCTTCTCCTGAACCCCCGATCGCTGGGTAGGGCCGGAAGGGGGACAAATCCTGTGCCAGCCGCAAGGAAAAGAAGCCCGAATAGCCACACGGGCACGTAGGTGTGCGCGGCTCGGGATCCCTCTTATTGTGAGAGGGTCCCGGGGGGAGCGTGTCCCCATCCCCAGCAGCCATGCAGATCGCTGCGACGGGTCGGGTCCGGGGGGGCAGCTGCGCGGCGGCAGAGGATGCTCCGGAGCATTTATTCCCGGGGAAAACGGGTCTCGTTTCTTCCGTGCCGCCGGCTTAGAGTAGGTGACGGCTGGTAGGGCTCGGCCTTCCCAAGTCATCCCCCTACTCCGGGGTCAGCTGGGATCACTGAATGGCAAAGTAGGTAAGCAGAGCGGTGCGCTCCCTGCTATGCCAGGTGGTTGCGGTTCTGCCTCTGAGCCATGTCCTGTTCCATCGCTAGACGCCCAAGACTCTCATCCGACCCCTAGGCCGACGGACTCGGGCTGGCGCCGGGTCTCATCCCGAAACGCTGCCACCTGTCTGCCAGCGATTCAGTGATGGAGCCTTAGACGCCGAACCGGCCTCTTTTGGGGTTGGTCAGGAGTGCGGTGCGTTTTAATACAATAAGTTCAGAGTTTTGTCATTTTAATGACCCCTTTCTCCGTTTATGGCGTCATGAAATTCACATCTGAATAGATCGGCTCTGTCGGTGCTTATCGGGAGAGGCGATTACACTGAAGGGACGCAGCATTTCGAGTTGCATTTCAGTCTCCTGCTCAGAGAGCGCTGGGGGCTGCAAGCCCCACTCGTTCTCCCCCGTACCCAGTCGGGAAGGGGGGGAAGGTGTCATGGTGGAAATGGGCAACAGGGAGGGAAATCCCTCCAGAGACGGCGACTGGCAGGCGTCCCTGCATCCCTGCTCTTGTGCTGCTGTTATCGTAAAGTCGCAGCAGCGACCGTCAGCGATAGCCTGAGAATGACAAGTGACAGTGCGGGCGCAGGCATTACCGGCTGTGTGCACGGTGGGGGTACCGCGTTCCTCGCATTTGGGGTATTCACAGCAGTTCCGAGGGGGCTGCCCGTGGTCTCTTCCCCAGGGGCGATGCTCCGTCCTTCCCTATTTGAGCGTCCTGGTCTCCCGGGGCCACTATCATTGGACCACTCCAGGTACTTTGGAAGAGGTCGCTGAATTATTCCCACTGGCATTAAAACATGGCCCCACGTCAGTCCCACGCTCTGCACCAAAGGGCCCAGTAGAACGGGGGGGAAGGAGAGGAAGATTTTCAGGGATGGCGGATCGGGGGATCTGCCTCTGCAGAGCTGAAATCCGCCCTCAGTAGCAAGACGCCCCGTTTTAAAGACACTCCTCGATGTGCATAACAGCCACCCACGGGAAAGAAAGAAAAATACCCTTGGGAAAGGGCCACGGGGATCTCCGTATGTAATATGCAGGACACGCGTGTCCGGGATAGCGCGGGACCTGTGGTGGAGGCCCGGTAGGACCCAGCCTCAGCCGCCCCAAGGGACCGGGAGAGCCGGCGAGGGCGGCTGAGACGGTGCTGCACTGCTCCGGTGAAACTTGCTGGGAAAATGGGGGGACGTTCCCGTCCTCATCCATTTTTTTTCTCGGCGGGTGAAAGGTTTCCTCGCTGTGTCATGAGAAAAGATGCGAATATGCAAACGTCGTCTCGCATTGTCCCCGCTCAGGGTGAAAAGTTAAAGCATAAAAGCGGCGGGGGGAAGCTGAGAGGGGGTCGACTCTTCAAAGGGGACTAGCTGGGCCGGGGGAGCCGGCTGCCGCTTGCCCGGGAACCGCCCTTCCAGGGCCAGAATTTCCAGAGGGTTTCCAAGGCGTCGGGGAGGGAAAAAAGTGTGTGTGTGTGGAGGGGCAAGTCATCGAGTTCCCCGCGGGCTCGGCCGCGCTACAGAGAGGGAATCGAGGTGTCAGGCTCCGGGAGAAGGCTGATGATTCCCCCCTTGCGGGGAACCATCCCATTCCTCGGTCCCAGTGCCCCAGAGGACGAAGGGATGATCCGGCCTCGCGCCAGTGGTGGGTCCGAGGGCAGTGGGTGTTTCAGGAGAAGGAATCCCCAGTCCTCGTCGTTTCCCGGCCCCAAGGCCCAGCCTGGGGCGCGCCCGACCTCGAAATTCTGCAGGCATACGCGGAGGAAGGAGACAGCGCCCTCGGAGGGGGGGATTTCTCCTCTTACCTCGCCTTCATCGCCCGTGACCGAGTGGGAGCGGGAGCGGGTGGGAAGCGCATTAGAAAAAGCAGTAGGCCGTCGCGATGGGGTTTGTTGCTTAAAACAACCACGACAAAATGGCTTTGTGGATTTTTAATCAAAACTCCCTCCTCTTCCGCCCCTTCCCCTCTCAACCTCCCAGGCCCAAGCACGGAGAAGAGCTGGTTAAAGTGCTGCCTACAGATCGCCCCGTGATACACGGCTCCCATATTCCCACCCTCGCCCTTAGATCTCCCTCTCTGTCTTTTGCAAGTCTCTTGATTTCATCCTTTGAACCTGTGATTGGAGGTTAAAGTGCACCAGGTTGCAGTGGAAGGAGGAAGCTCTTAAACAATAAAGGCTTGAATATTTAGCTGTGATCAGGTCGCTGCCCTCTCCTTATCTTTTTAAATGCAAATCGTCTTTTAGGGGTAGTAGCTATATACCCAGCGCCTCTCCACGTCACCTGCCTTTGGTGTGTCTGGGCCATTACTAATAGAGCCTTGTAAACAATCGTTAATCATGTAAGGGCTGCTGGCCGTTGGATTCGGACCCGGAGCGCGGAGGAGCGCGGAGCGCAGAGCGGGGCCGCGGCCCCTCCGCCTGCCCCCTCCCCGCCCCGGGCAGCCCGGCCCCAGGCAGCAGGCGCGCCGCGGCGAGAGCCCCGAACAGCATGTGGAGAGCCGCCGCCGGGGCACCGCCAGCATGTACGTGAGCTACCTCCTGGAGAAGGACGGGCCCATGTACCCCGGCCCGGTGCGGCACTCGGGGGGACTCAACCTGGCGGCGCAGAACTTCGTGGGCGCCCCGCAATACGCGGACTACGGCGGGTACCATGTGAACCTCGACGGCGCCCAGTCCCCCGGCCCGGCCTGGCCCGCGCCCTACGCCGCCCCGCTCCGCGACGACTGGGGCACCTATGGCCAAGGGGCGCCGCCGCCCGCCGGCGCCGTCCACGGCCTCAACGGGGGCTCCCCCGCCGCCCCCATGGCCTACAGCCCCGCCGACTACCACCACCACCCGCACGCCCACCACCACGCCGGCCCCGCGCCCCACTGCTCCGCCGGGGTCATGCAGCCCCTCAACGCCGCCGGCGCCGCCGCCAGCGCCGCCCCCGAGCCACTCTCCCCCGGTGGGCAGCGCCGCGGCCTCTNCCCGGGCCAGCGGGGCCGGGAGGTGCGAGGGCGTGCCCCTCCAGAGCCCCGGCGGCGGGAGGCCGGTCCCGGCTGCCGCACGCAGGACGGGTCAGGCCGCGGCCGGCGCCACACTCCCTTGTGATGTTAATACGTCCGCAGACCCTCCCTTTTATTCCTGCTCTTCATCTGCCAGGGAAATTGCGTGTTCCCCGCTTTGATATACGCCTTCCACGACTGCCGTCTCCTCTTTTTCATTTGTTTTTAACATTTATATGCAAAAAAAAAAAAAAAAGGATGGTGACTTTGGCAATAAATAA
>VWZF01003331.1:13349-46409 GCA_013396755.1 Sclerurus mexicanus
TGAACCTCGACGGCGCCCAGTCCCCCGGCCCGGCCTGGCCCGCGCCCTACGCCGCCCCGCTCCGCGACGACTGGGGCACCTATGGCCAAGGGGCGCCGCCGCCCGCCGGCGCCGTCCACGGCCTCAACGGGGGCTCCCCCGCCGCCCCCATGGCCTACAGCCCCGCCGACTACCACCACCACCCGCACGCCCACCACCACGCCGGCCCCGCGCCCCACTGCTCCGCCGGGGTCATGCAGCCCCTCAACGCCGCCGGCGCCGCCGCCAGCGCCGCCCCCGAGCCACTCTCCCCCGGTGGGCAGCGCCGCGGCCTCTGCGAGTGGATGAGGAAGCCGGCGCAGCCCCCGCTCAGCAGCCAGGGTAAGTGCGGGCCGGGAGGAGGAGGGCGGGGGGCTGCCCCGCCGACGGCTCCGCCGGGGCGCTGCTGGCTGCCCGTATGCCCTGCGGCGCGGGAGAGCTATTTTTCCGGGGAAAGCCCCCCGAAACAAACCCTGCCGAGGGCCGGTCCTCGGGAGCACAGGGCCGGCAGCGGCAGGAGCGGCGCTGCGCCGGGGACTCGGTGCTTCGACGGAGCAGGGTGGAACGGCCCGGATCCCGAGGAAACGCTCGCTCTTCCTCCCACTGCTCCGCTCTCCTGCTTATAGCCACTTAGAAGATTTTTATAACCAATTATAGTCATATAAATCATCGGCCGGTGTCGCGCTACACATTTGTTTCTGAGTCACTGGGCGCCTGCCCTTTATTAAAGCCTCCGTGNTGTTTTTAACATTTATATGCAAAAAAAAAAAAAAAAGGATGGTGACTTTGGCAATAAATAACAACTTATGGCATTCCCGTCTCATCCCCCGCCTTGCGCGACCGATGGGGCTGGCGGGGGTCTCCTCGGGAGGCGCGAAGTGGGGATCCCGGTTACTCCTGCGGCCGCCGCGCCCCGGGGAAAGCCTCGGCGCCCCGGGGGAAGCCTCGATGCCCACGCTGGCAGCAGCTACGTCCCGGGTGACGGTGGCGGTGGAGCTCTTACAGGCTCATCGCGCTTCCCCCAGCAGCCCGTGGTGTTCCCACATTTCGGGCTTGTGCGGTCGTGGCCGATCCCTTGTCTCCATTCAAATTCTGCCTTTGGAGCCAGTGTTTATGTTAATGTGCAGAGCTGGGGGGATGAAAGCGCCTGCCGCCATTTGTTCAGTAGTGGTAATTCAAACAGAATGTGGCTGTCATTAAGGCTTTGAGAAGGGTTTTTCTTTGATAAGATCTCCTTGTCCTGCATTGTTTGGGATTGTGTTCCCTATTCACTGGCTCTGGGGAGTTTTCTCTGATCAGGCTTGTATCTTTACAGGGTGCTTTTGTTGTGGTTTGCAGAGAGTTTACCTGAACAAAGTCAGCTTGCTAGCCATTAAGCACCTTGGGGGCAGAGGCTCCCCTTCGGCTCCTTGGGGAACAGGAGGGCAGGGGACACAACCAGCTGAACAAGAAACCCTCGGGAGAAAGGAGGCCACCGGCTGCGGGCATGAACTCTCACCGGCTGTTCGCTGGCATTCGCCTTCGGATTTTGTTGGGTTTGGGTTTTCGGGGTTTGGTTAGTTTTTTCCTTTGGTTTTCTAGTTTTTGAGCGTTGAAGTTGCACGTCACACTTCCAGGGCCTCCAAGAAATCCCTTAAGTCTCTGTCCTGAAGCCGGAGCAGAAAAGGGGGAGCCAGGCTGTGACCTGAGTGGTCCCCGCGGCTGCTCCCGGTTCTCCACTCTTAGATCAGTGTTTCTCGTTTAGAAATGAAATCTGCGTGTCCTGAAAGGGGCTTTTCTTTCTTTCCCTTTCCCACTCTCTCTATAAAAAGTTTGTTCTAGCTGGGGAAGGCAAAACAAAACCGAAAGCCAACAAGTGCACAATAAAGGTGTCCCCGCGCAAGGCAAGGGTGTGTGGTGGGGCCAGAGCTGGCAGCCGAGGCTGAGAACCTGCGCCTGGCTTGCCCTTACCTCCAGCAGGCCTGGGATTCGCGTCCCATGTCCCCAAGGAACTGCGGAACGTCTCCTTTCTCCTCTGCTGTGCTCAGTACAGCCCAGGGCAGGGGGAAGAGAGCAGGAAGCCTGGGGGGTTGGGTGGGGGGACTGCCCCTTATCATTCTGCACCACAGAGAGCAGAGCCGCCCTCATCCAGACCCTTTGACTTTGACTTTCTCAACCATGGCTTTGTTCTCCGCAGTTAAAACCAGGACGAAAGACAAGTATCGTGTTGTGTACACTGACCACCAGCGGCTGGAGCTGGAGAAGGAGTTTCATTACAGCCGCTACATCACCATCAGGAGGAAAGCAGAGCTGGCCTCCAACCTGGGGCTGTCGGAGAGGCAGGTCTGTCCCACGAGTGGTGCCACGCTCGCCACGTGTGGCCAGGCTGCGCAGGGGCAGAGATGCGCGGGACATGGAATGCGCGGGCTTGGGATGTGCTCTCATTGCGAGCCCCTGAGATGGGGTACATCCCCAGCGAACTGCCTCCCCTCACTCCTCTGTCTCCCACTGGCAGGTGAAAATCTGGTTCCAGAACAGGCGGGCGAAGGAGAGGAAGATCAACAAGAAGAAGCTGCAGCAGGCACAGCCCGGTGGTGGGGAACCTCTCAGCCCCAGCGCCTCATTGCAGGGTCCCGCGGCGGGGGCAGCCACTGCTGGGCTGGGCCCCACCGCCCCCCAGTGACACAGGTCGGGGACAGAGGTGCAGGGACTTCTGGAAGGCGCGGCGAGGTTGGGCCGGGCCGGGTCGGACCAGGGGGCACGGTGGGAGCGGCCACCCCCGACGCACTACACCGCCCCGCAGGGCCGGCCGTGTGTACAGATGTACAGTGTATGTGTCTCGTCGTCCGGGGGAAGCGTGTCCATCACTTTATTAATATTATTATTATTATGTTTGGGTGCTTTTTTTACCCTGGAATTTGTTAGATAAAATGGGGGCACTGTTTGCCAGTCAGCCCCCGATATATCTCAGGGATCAGTCCAAAAGACCTTAGAAATATTGTCAGGCTAATAATGAATTTCAGCAAGAAAAAAAAATTAAACAAGTTTTTTTTTATTTTATATTTTATTTTATTTTATTTTCGTCTTGCAACTATGAATATGCAAAATGTTCCTTCTGCCCTAAGGGTCAGAGCAGACAAGATAAGGCACTGTTTAACGTTCAGAAGTGAATTGCTTAATGTTAGACACTTGTAAAAGAGCCCATAAATCCAGTGCAGATAGTCATCCAGCAAGATTTATTAGCTGCAGTGCAAAGAAATTGGAAGAATTTCGTCTCTTCTGGAAAAGGTGTCCTGTCATGCTAGAGTGAGGAGCTGTGTTTGTATGTCCAGTGTCTCCTTGGTTACTTTATGTGCTGTTCCTCACATCCTTAAAATTTTTGTCTTGTTTGAAGGAGATTTTTTTCAGTTAGTTTTTCCAAGTCCCCTTGATTTTATCAGCTTCCTGTAGGCTTCATCACAGCTCCACCAGCAGCAGAAATTCTCAGAAGACCATGTGCTATACTAGAGCCCACCTTGCACAGCCTGTGGCCTATTTCCACACGCTAGCTAGGTGATGGGGACTGGAGTGGAGATGCCAAACAACTCACCTAGCCAGAGGTGAAAATAAGAAAAATCCAGCTGATTTGGCCAAACCTCCCTGGGTCCTTGCAATATGTACTTCTTACTCATGGCTGGGAGAAAGCCCACTGAGAAACAAGGCCATACAGCCACTCTGTTACTCCATTTGCCTTCTTTGGGGCACTTTGTTTTTGTCCTTGGTGAACATTTATTATCTTTTTGCTAAAAGCCAAAGCGAAATGCCAACAGTATGTACAGAACTGTAAGGGGAGAACTGGTTTGCTAGAGCCTGGTCCTATGGACAAGGTAGCTCTCTCTGCCTTAGAGAACTTGGGGAAATGATAAGGACCAGCCCTAAAGCCGCTGCACTGCATTTTGGCTGCATATAGCTTCATGCCTTGCTGGGCCAGGGGCTGACAGTCCAACAGCAGACATGTGGTCACCCAAACCTGATCCAGGGCTCCTGTGCCTGGGGAAAGACCACGGTTGGTGGGGGGGCATGGGGGCAGCACTTCCAGTGCAGGGAACCTGTTTGATTTTGTGCTACGTGCGTAGTCTTTGAAGTTGGTCTGGCCAGAAGATCTGGGTGCAGCACCCAGGCAGTTATGCTCATTGCGCATGGGCTTGACACACAGCACGTCTTGCTGGTCCAATGTCCATGGTTCACTCTGGATCAGAGTGAGGCAGGAGCCAGATTCATCTTTCTTTGACTCTAAAGGGTCCTTGGATCTTTCTGGAGGAGCTGCTTCCCTGGGCACAACTAAATTTAAGCAGCACCCAAACTTGAAGGTCTTGGCTCTGCAGCACCAGCCCTAAACCAGAGGGGAGCAGTTGCACCAGGGATGGCAAAGTTCAGGAGGACTTTGCAGGCACCATGATCTACTCCTTCCTCTGTGGTGTCCCTGGGCACGAGGGCTCCCAGGGTGCAACAGCCATGCTGCAGCCAGGGTACAGGCAGCCCCAGGCGTGCCACCCCTTCGAGGATGTCCTCTGGCGCCCGGGGCCACCCCCACAGCATTGATCCTGGCCCGGCTGCTGCCGGAGCTGCTGCGCGTTGCTGTGATACGCCTGTCAATAAACCCTGTTTGGATTGTGGAGTAGAGCACAAGGTTTGTTTGTTTAGTGGTTAGAGGTTCAAAAGTCGGCATTGTCCCACTGCAAACGAGCACAAGTTTTTTCTCCCTAAGGAAAAGCTGGCTGCGGTGAGAGGGAGGGAGAGATATCGGTGGGCCCTTTTATTTGCTTCCAAGAATAATTAATGGCAGTGCGAAAAAAGATGACCACGGAGTTATGAAAGACCATCAATAAGTAAATTAATCACAAAGGACCTGTGGATGTAAGAGGTGCTGGTTGCTGTCGGTTTTTTTGCATTTCCCAATGCCCACTGGGCTGGGGTGACATGGGACTGACAGAATCCAGGGCTCTACACTGCACTGGTGGCACACACCTGCCTCTGGCAACAGCCCAGACATGGCAACATTTGGGACAATCTCTTTAATTTTCTGTAGTGTGCTCCCAGTTGATTTTAATACTGAAACTGTCAAAATGTCTCCTTTTTTGCTTGTAGGACTTACAAGAGAGTTGCCCTCATTGAAGTGAACTGCTTGATGTCTACAAAAGTTTTATGTCTCCAAAAAGTTCAGTAGAAACATATCAACAAGCCTAACACATTTTATACATCCCCATTCCAGATCTCCTCTTTGTTAGCAAACATTAATTTTCTGATCTCTCTTCACATTCTGGACTCTGGTAATGCAGAACTCGAATTCTCAGTGTAAGAAGGAACCAACCAAGCAAATCATATCCACATCCAATGTCAAATATGTCCCTGTTCCTATCCCCAAACAAACAAAGCACCAACTATCTGGTTTCCTTTATATTCCTCTTATACCATAAAGGAGTGTAAAAAGGCACAAACTTGTTTATTTGGGTGGACATTTACAGGCAGCTGCATCAGTCCAGTGGCTTGACCATGACATTGAACCAGAAGTTCTGTTTGTGAGAGGTGGGCTGATTGTGGTGACCCCCCAAAAAACCCATAGGTGTTTTCACCACTCACAGAGCACCCCATTGTTCTGCAGTGGCAAGCTGAGACAGATTGGTGGGACACAATAGGTCAGAGCTACTGCACCTTGCTTGCCTGGCAGGACCTGGAGCAGATGTCCATGAAAAAAAAATCTGGAAATCAGGTGGTTTAGTCACAAAGCTGCAGGATGGAAGTTTCCTGCTCTCCTTCTCTTGACAGATTTTCCTGTTCCTACCACCATACAATAACAAAACACTTAGGATTCCCACTCTTGAATTAGCTCACAGACAAATAGCAGAATTTCTCAAGAAAGTGCTCTGAGTTTGTGGCAAGATGACAGTATGTGTCATAGCACAGCATGGGGAGAACAGTAAGGTACTTAGAGGACTTAGATGGCATCTAGAGCAAATGTCTCTTCAATCTGTAGTATCTTTCAGGGGTAATTTATGTGTCATGTGCCATCAGTCTGATGCTGAGCACTCTGGATTTGCCAGATGAAGACAGTAAGCTTTTTAAAAAATAAACAAACAAACAAATAAATAAAGTAAGCAACAACTTCAGACACACACCCCCACCTGCCCTTTTTGCTCACACAAGTGACTTCTGTGAGGCAGGTTGTTTCCATCTGTCCATGAAGCGGTGGCTAGAAGCACAAATCCCAGCCTTATAGCAGAGGGCAGAGCCCATCCTTCAGAAACTGAGGGGGATTTTACTATGAACGACTTAAGTCCTGGCTCCAGAGGACTGTGCAAGGCCATAGGTTTCTCTTCGCTACTCCATCAGTGGCTGGTGTGGAAGAGGAAACCATGGCATTTACAATTCTGTTGACACAGCTCTGCTGGATGTAATGCTTCATAGCCAAAATTAATGACTAAATACTTTCCCTCAGTCCCACCCAGGTAATGGAGCTGCGTGCTGAAGTATAGGGCAGTTACAGCTGAAAGCAAAAGTTGAGTTCCTGCCAGAGAAGCAGCGCTGGAGGCCTTCCAGAAGCAGCTTGTAAATGGTAACAGAAGTCATCAGGACACAAGTCTATTGAAGGCATGTCCAGCTGCACAGGTAGCGCAGCAAGAAAACAAGGCTGCCTTGGTGTGAGAGGTCATGGGATGGGTAGCCTGATGTAGCAGAGGACAAATGCCAGGTAGGTACATGCTAGAAAGCTCCTCGGCAGAACAGCTCTGGTTACTGGCAGAAAGCCATGGCAGAGAGGTGTCAGGAACTTCTGGGGACAGATGGGGCCAAACTCTCCCAGAAGCCTTAGCAGCCTCTGGGCTTTGTTCCAGATGAGCTCCTTGGTGGAACAGGATGTTCCCGCTCTTCTTGCTGATGAGGAAGGACTTTTTCCTTCTCAGCTGCATGTTCTGCCATGCTGTGACTCAGGTGAATACAGGCAGTTTGTTCTAATTAATGTCTCAACTTCTTCAACACTCCCATTCTCTGTTTTTGCTACTTTCCAGTCAAACTTGCCTTCCTTGAAAAAGGGAAACAGACAGTTACTTGCAAAGGAACAGGAAAAATTTGAGCTATACACGAAAAACAACAGTTCATTGCCAGGAGACTGGAATCAGAGACCTGGCAATCCCTTTCTAGCCCTGTATTCCTAAATTGAAGTATCATCTGTTTTGGGATGACACCCACTTGATTTCCCCTGCAGATACTGCACAGTCAGTACAGGAAAGGAGAAGATGATTCTCATTACATGTTCACACAGATGTCTAGATACTGATCTGTGGCATTCATTAGGCTCCAGTCCAGTTAACCACTGGCAGGTAACAGGAATAATTTTCTCCTTAATTTCCTCTAATTATAATAATAACGAACCTAACATAATATCTAACATTATCTGTAATAGATACATCTATTTAATGTAATATTGGTCAAGGTAGATGTTTTTATTCAATTCTTCAAAGTAACAGAAGTGTATCATTACCTTTTTTAAATGTGCTTCATAGAATCATCTAATAGTGTGGGTTGAAAGGGACCTTTAAAGCTCAGTTAAGTCCCACTGCCCTGCAGTGAGCAAGGACATCTTCAACTAGGTCAGATTGCTCAGAGCCCCATCCAACCTGACCTTGAATGTTTCCAGGGATAGGACATTCACCACCTCTCTGGGCAACATTCCAGTGTTTTACCACCCTCATAGTAAAAATTTCTACTTTACATCTAGTCTAAATCTACCCTCCTTTAGTTTAAACTTCTAACAGCTCATTTCCAACCTGCTGATCCCTAGCACTTGAGCTGAACTGAAGAAAACTAGACAGATGCCAAATATAACATCTGGTCTCACTATCTGCTTCTCTGTGCCCCCACATCCAGCTGCAACAGCCAGGGCTGGAAAAAAAGCACTGCTTATAGTGTTGCTCCAAAAGAAGAGAACAAGCCAAACACAGCACATGGACCTTTCAGGCTTTCAGCATTTTTCTTCCCTTAGTCACCCAGGTATTTTTTGGCAGCTGTTGCAAGCTCTTGTAGTTGTGTTTTTGAGTCAGATCCCGTTCCCCTGATATGCCTTGCTGCCTTCCATGGAGTCACAGCCCATCCTTCAGATAACTTGCATATACCCAAAGATCTTTGTGAGAGAAAGGCTCCCTTATCTCCAGAATTCTTTGGAATTGGATGCTCCTCACTGCTTTGTCCCTTCCTCTGCTGGCAGACAAGACAAGCTTTTAACCCTGGAAACCAAGATTGCTTGAGGTCTATTTTTTCCATGCCATGGTCTGACCATGCAAACAGAAAAATCTCTCGGGGCTACAAGACTTGCTTGGTCCCTTGCCTTCCTGAGTGACAACAGTTAGGGCTTTCATCAAGGGCTTGCTTGTAAGAAAGTCCCTGGAGAACATTCTGATGCAAAACTGAAACACAAACCAGGTGCATGATTCATTGGCCTCCACGATCATTTGGGTCTCAGGATTTTTAAGACCACAATTTTGCTTTTAGGAGCCTCAAGTGTAATATGGACAAGACATGGACATCAGAGGCCCTCTGAGCCTCCAGAGATGTTTAAACTCCTAAATCAATCAAGAGTCAAGATGAATTAGTATCCATGATTTTTCTTCCTTTTTCTACAGTTTGAAAATGAGTCAATCCCTCAGTCAATACCTCGCAGAGGTATTGTTGGAAGCAATATACAGAGCTGTGTAACAGGAAACTACTGAGATCTCTTTAAAGATAACTCAAGCTTTTGATCACATTTTAGGGGAATTCCAGTTCTCACCTAATCTAGTGATTTTTTTTTGTTATTTGTAAAATTTAAGAGGGAATTTACATTGGTGAGAATCACCAATCACCTGCTATGAGCAATATCAAAGAATTCTTATTCTAGTTTAAAATAAATGTGTGCTACTCTAAGAATTATAAGTTACAATAATAGAAAAAATTAAAAAGCTCATTTTTCATGTATAGTAAATGCAGTATATTGTTTCTCTGGAAGTTATGCTCATTTTTAGATATTCTTTGATCCTCATCAGGACACTTATATGCATCTGTGGAGGTAGAGGTAGCCACAGCAATCTGAAAAGGGGTCTCTAAAAACATCTTGTGCAACTACTCCTGGGAATGTAGTGACTCAGAAGAAAAAGCAGCTTGCTCTTATCAGGAGTGTCTTTCTTCCTCCAGGACTTCAATCTAGAAGCATGGTCCTTTTTCTGTTCCCAGTAACAACACCCTGCTCTTCCAATGCCAGAGCAACACTTTGGACCTACTCTTTCATTCTCAGGAACTGCCTCACCAATCTCCTGTTGTGGCTCCAAACGTGTTTTCCATCCTCAGAGGCTTGGTCTCTTGATGGCCCCTGCCAGTAAAATATATCCTTCATTATCTCCTTGCCTGTGGGTACATGTTCCTGAACTGGAGCAGGAAAACACAGCTGCCACACTAGTCCAACAAAAGCAGCTGCCTGAGCAGGGGCAGAGGGGACTGACATGGCAAGGGTTCAGCAGCCCAGCAAAGTCTGTGGGGCTCGAGGGGCTGGGGGTATTCAGCCTACTCCCATGCACATCCCTACACAGGCATACTACCATGGACACCTGAAAACCTGCCTCCTTCCCTCTTGGCCTAGGAAAGTGATCCTATATCCTCCACAGTCTGGGAGCTACTATCACACAAATATCCCAGTGCTGACCCCTTATGCATGAGAAAGCAAAATTCAAGCATAGAACGAGAAAGAAAAGACAAGAAGGAATTTTCCTGTCTCAGAGATAAGGAGTGGGACCATTTCTGCCATAGGAAGGGGAAGAACTGGGGCTGCAGTGCCAAGTGCCCCTAGTGGCAGGGGAACGCCCTCAGCACTACCTGCTCCCTCTCTGACTAATGCAGATGGCAGTGCCACTCACCCCAACCTGGCAGCTGCCTGTGCTCTGTGAGGTTCCTGTGATCTGTGATGTGCTCTGACATCCAGAGCCAAGGGAGACCCTGCTTAGAGATATCTAGGTAAATGCACCACAGCAGCTTGCAGTCTCCCCCCTCAAGAAAAAGACAGGAAGGAGTGACAACACAGCAGCCACTGCTCTTTTCCAAGCAGGTCCATCAGTGTCCCACCACGCCACTCCCTTCCCTGTCTACCCAACCTGCTCAACCCCTGGTCCCTTCCTGACAGCCCAGAGAAAAGCAAGGGCCAGTATGAACTGCTACGAGGACGTCAGCACAAATCGATGATTCATGCTGGAGGAATGAGCAGTGTGTTTTTATCTGACTTTAAATGTTTAACCTCACTCAGTATATTTTACCTTTGTGAACATCATGCTCTATATGTGCAGTTTTACAAAAGACATGAGACTGCTTTCTCCCAAAACAGATCCCTTCAGCAGTGCTCTCCAAATTGAAGTCAGTCCTGGTTCAGAGGCTCTCAGCCTGGCTCCCAGACACTCCCTGCTCTGGCATCCTGCAGCATCAAAACCCAAGGGCAGAGTACTTGCCTCCCAAAGTCAAGTTCAACATAGAGGCATTTCTTCACTCTCATGGAAGTTTATAAAAGTCATCCAGAACCAGCTTAGGTGGTAGAAATTTTCTTTTCTACTGTCAAGTTGTCCTTTTGATACGTGAAGGTCAGGCTGAATTCCTACATCTGTCCTAGTAAGTTGAAAGTGCCAGGAAATGTTCCTGGGCACTGCAGCTCAATCAGCTGGCTTGGGACAGCTTTTGCTTGCCCAGGAAACTTCTGGACATGGTTTGAGAGTTAGAACAAGCAAAAGACTTTCCTAGGATGTGGTTTGGGTGCAGCCAACCAGTCCTAGGGGGTATCAGAGAAGTCATCTGCATATAGACCATTTGGTGACAGTGGGGCTCAGCACTGAGAAGTGATCCAGGGCATGGTCAACTTATGGGTGCAGCTGTAGCCTCAGATTCCTAAGTGGCATTGAAATCATGTAAGCTAGTTCCAGAAAGGCATTCCTTCTCATGCTTCTTTTAAGAAGTCCTGGCTCCGTGGAGATGTGAACATACCCAGTGAGATGTTCCAGATCTACTCCTTTCTGTTTACTTCCTCAGCAGGAAGGCAAAAGCAGCAAAATTGGGGTAGATGCTCCATCTGTGCTGAACTTACAGGAGTCATTTCTGCTGTTGTTGCCCAGAATTTAGCCTGTGCACTTGGTAGGGCTGAACTCTCAGGATGGGGACAGTCGCCAAAACCTGTCTGCCAACTCCAACCTGCTGGCACACTGACCAAGAGCAGCCTGAGTCTCTGGCTTCCAGCAGGGAATTGCCACCTGTTTCTTCAGAGCCAAAACTGTTCTCATTGCAGCGTCTCTGTGCTGAAGGGCTGGAATTGGGTTACAATACACTTTCAGGAACGGAGGAAAGGGAGGGAAGAAAGGGAAGAAAGAGAAGAAAGGAGAGGGAAGAAAGGGAGGAAGGGAAGGAAGGGAAGGAAGGGAAGGAGGGAAGGAAGGAAGGGTGCAGTGTGTCGGCGCGGCCGGCAGGTGGCGGTGTGGCACAGCCCGCAGCCCCGCCGTGCTCCGCAGAGGTGCGAGCGGGGCTCGCCAGAAGGGGTTGCGTTCTGCCCGGCCCCACATGCTCCGCTGGGTGGCTGCCCTCAGTGTCCTGCCTGAGAGGTGGCTCGCAGGCGTCACACCTGGAGGGAGAAACGCGTTACCGTCTAGGAACTGCGGTATTGCCTTGATCTGAGTTCAGGAGAGAGGTCTGGCACATCCTCCCTCCCTTTCCTGGGCTTGTGCCACCCGGGATCAACATAAGGAGTTTTGAAACCGGCCAGCATCTGTTTTCCCACCGGACAGCACAGCAGCATCAAGCACAAATTCACTTGTCCTCGTCTCTGTGCAGTGTTTTTCCTTTCTACAAACACTAGTTGCTACTGCAATACACGGTGTCAGCCATTGCTGTCATGTAAAACACAATCCCATGGAGCAGAACCTGAAAATGGCTATGGTACCATCTGGAGAGCTCTGGTAGCACTAAAGAAAGCCATTATATGTCCTACATAAACCATGCTGAATGGCTGAACAAATCCCTGCTCCTCCATTTTCTATCCTTGGTTCACACATATTATGTCCCTTGTATCCTCCCTTACAGCTGCTGTCCAAGAATCTAGGCCAAAGCCCATTCAAATCAGTCCTGTTGGCTGCAGTTATCTTTGGACCATGGCCTAGATCTCCTTTACTGACTCTTGGCTTTATGCCTCTTCCATGCCCTCACTTGGAACAATCTCTGCCTGCCTCAAGTCTCTCTTTCATCAAATTTCCCTTAGTCCCACTTTGTTCAGAGTGCCTCTCTACACTGGGTAAATGATAGTTTAAGAAAGCATATTGGAGTGTAGCAGGGACCATCTAAGAGATGGCAGAAGATGCCAAGATTACTGGCAAAGTGGAGTATGTTCTGGAATGGCAGCAGGGAAGTGAAGGTGGCCAATATCCAAGATGTGTTGGCTCTCAATAGGAAACTTAAGCGAGGCAAAGGAACTCATTCCAGTAGCTGCACTGCATTCATGGTCCTATGGGTAACTCTTCTCTGCTTCCTTGCCTGCCTCTTCCTGGTCCCCATATCCTGCAGAAGCTCCTGCTTTGTGTCAAAGACAGTGCAGATGCAGGTGCGGGCTGAGTTGCTTCCAGAATGCAAGAGATGGCACTTTTTGCAGAATGATGAGTATTTTATTGAATGGTGAGTTAGGTTGTCTCATCCAGCTGCTTCTGTTTAGTAGAGAAACAGAAGGCAGAGAGGGCGCACTAGCACTTTGCATTAATGTGACATGCCACTGCACCCTCCGACTGGGATGTGAGGGAAGTACCATCTCGTTAGTTGCTCTCTCCCTGGATGTTTTATAATTCCTGATGCATCCTTGTCCTTCTGCCACTCCACGTTCCATAACCAGGCATGGAGCCAGGCTGGTATCACACAAGCATGCAGAAGAAACACCACATCTCCCTTGGTCTGACTTCCCCAACTTGATGCTGACATGGCCCACACGTGTCAGCTTGTGTCTCCCTTGGTCCTGATGTTAACCTGTAAAAGCCCTGTCTCTCCTGAGCCTCCCTCTACCCACTCTTCCAAGTGTTTACAGCCAGTGAAGAATAAAGCCCTGACCTATCTAGTGACCACATCTGGAGAAGAAGCATGGACACTAAGATTTTCCACCAAGCTATCACTACTCCCAACCCCCTGTCATCTAATGTCTGAGAAGGCAGAATTTTTCAGATCTTCCATGAGCAGTGCTGCTGTGTGGCTTACCTCACTTCTCAGCACCAAGCTGAGAGGATGGGATTAAAGCAGGCATAGGAGCAAATGGAACTTTGCTGGAGCAGGACATAAATCTGCCATGCCAAATAGATTTTTATCTCCCACTTCTCTGCAGTTTTTCTGACAGTTTCCAGTGCCTGCATATAAACAAATTGAGAATATTTTTTTCCCAGGAACTGTGAGGCAGCTCTATGGGATATTTTGCCAAAAAAAGAGTTTCACTTATAGCCCTGAGCAAGCTGGACTCTAAATACCTGATTTTTCATAACCAGGGATAGCTAGAACAAACTCTGCATATAACAGTGAATAAGCACTACTGAACAGAAACCGCAGGAAATGGAAATCTCTGACAGAATCACAATTTCCTTTAGTGTATGCACCAGAAGGAATGTGGAGATGGGTTGAAAAAACACCATCACATTACAAGGGCGAATTAAGCTTCTGCAGGAAAGGTGCAAGCTGCAATTAACAGCTAAGTAAAACACAAAAAGCACCTGGGTTCTGTATCATGACTTGTTCCCTAGAAGCCAAACAGCATTCCCAGCTAATGACCTCACTGCTGTCATAATCCTGTAGCTGTTGAGACCTTGGCATTACATCAGTTACCTTTTTCTTCAGCCCTCTCCTTTAATGCCCCTCTCTGGCTTATCCCCATAAAAAAAACAAACTACTTCAGCCTTATTTGCCTCTCTTTTGACCCCACCTGCTTTCAGTGCCAGCTCATCCTTCTGCCTGTCCACTCACTGTTAGTATTGCTTTCCATCACTACTTGTAGCACCGTCCCTCTACTTGCCCTGTAGTCCCATCCTCTTCAGCTTCTGCTGCAGAAACTGCTCTTGCTAATTTCTATAACATGTCTCTAATAAGCCAGAAGTTGCTTAAGAAAATTAATTTTCTTCTCCAAAACTTTTCCTTTGGCTTCTTGGGAGGCAGCTTTAAAGAGAAGGGAAATACGCTGTCCTCTCGGGGGACAGGGGAAGAAACCATGGGCTATAACTGCAATAGGTAAGACTTGTAGGATGTTAGGAAAAAGCACTCGTGGTAGTAATAATGATGCACTGGAACAGAGAACATTGGGAATTCTGTGGCTGTGTAGGCCTCAGTGAAGATGACAGAGAAACATGTCTAGAGTGATCTAACTTTGGCAGAAAAACAGAGTAGAAAGCTCAGTGGTTCCAGTTTCAGCTCTCTTATTGCTTCTTCGGGGATGGTCCTAAAGAATTCCTTTCATTACCATGTACGAGTCATGTAGATTTATGGTTTATGGTCCTTTCCTCTGCCTTTATCTTCACCTAATCTCATGCGTAGCTCAAAGTGCTGTCTTGCACACATGCCATCAGATGTACCTCTTTCTATTTGATGTAAAACTGTCTCACTAAAGTCTGGGATGAATAGAACCAAACTATTGATGATGAGGCAGCAGACAGTGAAGCTGTGAGCACTTTTCCAACCACAACTCCAGAAACCAGCTGTGACTTTAATAACAAGTTCTGCCACATTCATTCCAGGGTAAGGGATTGGTGCCTTCAAAGTAGAGGGGCTTTCCTCCTTCTCCCCCTTTTGACAATTTTCATTCTTGGGGTAAAAATTCAGTTTACAGAGTAGATTAAAAAAAGTCCAAACCAGGACTTGCTATTCTGCCAGTTTATCTTGAGAAATGTCACCTCACACAGTCTCACCCTTAGTCAAATACTGACTCACCAACAAGGGCCTAGCACTGGAAAAGGAGAGAGGGCATGCCAGATGACAGATCAGCTCTCCCTGCTGGAAGCTTGGCAGGGAGTGAGCAGCATGTGTTTGAATGAGAGGGACCTGAGCAGTTGTGCTGAAGTGTGGTTAAAAGCCAGGATGCAAGGGGGCTGTTTCACTAGTGCTTGCTGCAGGGAGATGCAGCCTCCTCTCCAGGAGGGATTGTGTTCAAAACATGACTTGGAGCCCTACAATGCCGCACCCAGCTGAGGCTCCCAGCAGGTAACTGTTTGCTTTTCTCTGGAGAAGGGTTTGAGCCCAAGGAAGTGGTGTTCAAACACAGGTCTCTGCACAGTCCTGTACCTGGTAACTCTCCCCTAGCTCCCCCTTGGTCCTGAGACAGCTTGGTCTCCCAGCATGGGCTGTGGATGCCCTCTGTTGTCTCCAAAGGGAGCTCCCTTTCCTGTTTCTGACTTTTTCTTATGCCAGTGAAGTCACTAATCCTTGCCTGCCTCTGCTCAGTGCCTTGAGGTCCACAGGGAATGTCCAAAGCAGGCATAGCTAAATAAATAATGGCACACATTGCCCCTGCTCAAACAAAGCACTCGCATGTTACCAGTCACTCTTGGAGACAACTCTCCAGTATTCTCTATCAAGTCCAGCCTTGCAAGTGAAGACACAAACCACTATAAACTCTGCTTTCTGAGCGTGTTAAATGTGTTTTACTTTTGAATCTTAAGCACACTGTGCCAAGGTTTCTTTGATCAGATGCTTTTCTCCTTCTGAGTCTGGGTCAAAGGACAGGGAGAAAATAAAGCTGCCAGTCACCAGCTCATCATACCCAGACCAGCTCTGTCATGAGACAAAGCCCAGCAACCTCCTCTTTGACAATGTTCCACACCTGCTAGAGATGCTTCTGTTATTGGCCTGTTGGTTCAACTCACCCTCATCTCTTGACTTCCTTCCCTTCCAATGTATTTTTGGGTTGTTTGTGAAGAATATGCATGTTTGAAAAGGTACCTGCCTCATGCCCAGTGGGTCCTGGCAGATGGAGCCAGGTATCAGGGCTCCTGTGAACATGACTCAAGGCACCTCATGCAGAGGCAGCATAGCTGCAGCCTTTCCTTCATCCAGTGCTGCTGCTGCTGGAAGCAAATACTTTCTGGAACAAGCCCTGATAGGAGATAGCAACTGCTGTAGTAGAGGAATCACATGTTGGAGTTTTCTACTGCATGAATGAGGCTGGCTGGGCCTGACTCATCACTAAGGCACACTGGGGAGACAGAGGAACTCAGCTCATTTCCTTTGCATTTTATTTGTTCCTGCATGTATTGTGATCCCAAAAGCACTAGGGAACAGAGGAGCTGCATACCAGAACAGCAAGTGGTGAGAGGAGAGGAGATGGAGAAAGGCAAAGACTAGGAGAAGCCTTGCCTTCATGCACTTTCTCCTTTGCTCCACCATTCTTTGCACTTGCAGCTAAAGCACTACTGGGGCACATAGGTGCTGGCAAAGTGCACAGAAAGACACTGTAAAGGGTGCTAGAAGCCACTGGGACAGGAGCAATGAGGATAAATAATAAATATTAGATAAATGTAAGTAGTGGATAAGTGAAAGTAGATAACGTTCACTACTAACATGTGTTTCCACATTTCATTGTCGTCCCTAGATGCTATATCAGTCACATTCCTGACTGCTATAAAAATATCATTGAAGACCTGCCCATTCTTACCCCTATCCAGGGTAGAAGAAAGCAGGAAGGGAATTGTTTTTCTGAGTGACAGTTTATTGGAAGCCACACGTGTACATGTGTCTTTGCATGGGTTGCCTATGCTTATTGAAAAGGTCTCATAAGAGTAACTCCATAAGCTTTCAGGAGTGAAGGGAGCCCTATGGCCTTTCTTTATACTCCCAAAATATGCCTTGAAGCACAGCACTTAACCCTCAGCCAACTCTGCCCCAAATGGATGACAGATTGTAAGATGCATTGCCCAGGCCACCAGACCCTGTTTTGGTCGTCATTGCAGGGCTGGTATCCCACCCCATCCCATCCTATGCCTTGTTGCACTTCCACACACTGAAGTCTTCCTGAGCAATATTTCTTCTCTCAGCCTGCAAAATCTCTCCTCAGCTCTGGTCATGGCAGCAGCAGCAACCACAGCATGGGAGGTAGCAGCCTTCAATGTCAGACTGGAAAGACTTTCACACCTTATGTTAAATCAGTGCTTTCAGAATTGATTTATGGACATAATTATTCATAAGTGGAGGGATTTTCAGGCAAACATACGGGTTTGTAATGGAGGAGACAAATACAGTCTTGCAATCTTACTTTTCATAGTGGGCCATCACTGCAGGGTCCTGGGACACAGTCCCATGCTGGGGAGGTAAAACAGGGGTCAGCACAGGGTGTGCATGAGCTCCTGTTTCCCTTGCATGGCCCCAACAGGGGCTGCAGATGTAGCTTCCCAGGTGGCAGCAGATTCTAACCTGTGTGTGACAGCAGCCCCGAGCTCCTGCCAAGTTTGGCCTAGCTGTGTGTCATTCACCTTAGATACTCAGCCCTGCTTGGAGAAAGGAGAAGTCCTGCTTTGTGGTCTTTCATGGAATAACAGTATGTCTCAGTAGTGCAGAAACAGAAGAACATTTTCACTGCAGTGTTGGGGGATGTATCTGAGCAAAGTAGGAGCAGCAAAGGTGTTGCCTGTGCAAAACTCACTCAAGACTTTCAGCCTCACTACCTTTCTGGAGACACAGGTAGAACTGATGTCTCTATGGTTCCTGGTGCAGTGGATGCCAGACCCAGGTGCACCCAGGGAGGGGAAAATTGCCCTGAATTTTGCTCAGCTTTTCCTTGAAATAATTAACACTGAACACATGTGATTCTTTAGGACATACCTTTTCCACACCTGCCTAAAGGATTCCACTATTGCCCAAGAAGGAAATAGAAAGACATCTCACACTTTTCGCCTCTTGCCCAAATTAAAAAGTATTTTTAGAATGTTTTGATGAAATCCTATCCTAGGATCTTTACCATAAGGGGAGGTGTCTCCTAGGAAGATGAATATATCTGGACAACTAATTTTGGTGAAATGACATGGTACAAGAACTCTAGTAACCTTGTAACTCTCCACATCAGCCTTGCCTTTCCCCAGCAGTCTCTAGGGCTGGCTGTTCTGTCAGGTGAAATTACTGTGAATCTTTAGCTCTACAAGGTCCCAGACCTGTCTTGATTTAGTTAGTGTTAATTTTTCCATTGGGGAGTTGTAAGGTAGGTATATATATATGTGTGTGTGCTAAACCCCTATACTATGTCAACTCTTAGGAAAAAAAGACTTTATTCATTAAAACTAAACCATACAGATCTGATTCTGCTTCTACTAATAAAAATACCTTGGTACTGAGGACAAGCAATAAAAATAAATTGTGCAAGTTCTTGCTTTTCACATCAGTGCACAAAATAAATCGAAACTGAATGTGCTATACTAGAGAAAGGACAGACAACACTTCAGCTGCCATCTATGCTGCTCACCCAGGGCAATGTGCTCTACAAATCTTAGTAGAAAATCGCGGTATTTTGTGTGAGAGACATGCTTGCTGCAGATAGATCTGTTTTTATAGTGGCTTCTCAATTGCAATGTCAGTGCCAGATATTGTAAAAGGTATATGGAAATTGTTCCACTGCACGTTACAAGTGACAGGTTAATGCTAATGAATAGTGATTAGAAATGCTGATGTTTAAAAATTAATTCATGTCCCCCAAAAGTTTAAGAAATATTACTTTAAATAATTTGGTAATTTGCTTCTTAAGCAGAACAGCTTTATTTGAATTTTGCTCATATAATCATTAGTAAAAGTTCTCACTCATTGACTGCATTTTGATGAATAAGAATATATGGGCTCAGATGATAAATTCCTCAGGCAACTTGCAGGAAAAATTACCAGAAATGCTCCTGTTTGCACACAGACCTTCATGTCCCCAAAGGAAAGAAGGAAAGAAAAGCAATAGACAAATTACACCTTCAGTTCAAGTCTCCACCTTAGTGTTAAAAGTCTCATATAAGACGGGGAAAATGCAAAGAGCTGTGTCTCCCCCTCGCTTTCAGCCGAGCGACTGGGAACATCATCTGGCCAGGGTGGGACAGGCTCTCCTCCTCCTCCTTTTCTTCCTCCCACGGCCCGAGTCCACAGCTCAGGAGGGACCGTGGCGGTCCCCGAGGATGTTCGAGGGATTGCTGCTGCCTAGTACAGGACAGGAACCTCCCCGTCGAGGAGAGGAGTCAGATCCGCCTGACCGACAGCACAACCGGACAGTTCCTACTCCCTTCCAGCGGCTGTTTTCTGTTTATAGTTTGGATGTGATTTGTTCCCCGCTTAGCTGAAATTCCCGTCGTTGTCGGCACGGGGAAGATGTTCCTGGCAGCACAGAGGCCGGCTGGGCCCGGGATGACCGGCGTTACCCATGTCCCCGCAGGGAAGCCCCGGCCAGGCTGTCTTCCCGCTCCAGCCGGGAAGACCCGGCCTCTCCCGCATGCTGGGTCAGGCCGAAAAATAACACCCGGGAAAGGTCCCTGGTGCTCTGCAGTGCCTCGGGAAGCAGCCTGCCCCCAACCTCTGCTAGGATGTAAAGCCAGGCCTGCAGAGAAAAAACACGCTGAGAGCCGGGCTGGGACAGGAACATGTGCTGCGGGGATATTTCTCCTCTCCAAGGCAGAGTCCGAGCTTGCGGAAGAGATGGAAGAGAGGCCGGAGCTTTTCCCCAAGGGACAATGTCTCTGGGACCAGCCCTACCGCGCCAGGCGTCCCACTCTCGTCTCGGAGTCCGATCCGCTTCTGTTCGCTGCCCGGAGTTTGCACCTCTGGGCTCGCACTCTCTCCTCCTGCGCACTGCGGAGCCCCCGCGGAGCCCAGACGGGCGCGGAGCCGCGGGCGGCAGCGCAGGGTCCCTGCAGCCGCCGGGGAAGCCCGGAGGAGGGTCTGGCTACCTGTGCCCGTCATCGGGAGTTGGTCATCGGGGGAGACAATTCCTGCCCGCAAGACACGTGGGCCTTTTTCTTTTCTTTTTCTTTTTTTTTTTTAATTTTTTTTTTTGCTTCCCCCCCCCCTTTATTCCCCAAAGGCAAAAGAGAACGAAAGAAACCAGATTCCAGTTTCCAAAGAAGTAAGTACCAGTCCCGAGAGAGTCCTCGGTAGAGCCGGTGCCCTGGTGCCACTGGAAGGGACGGGGACGGCGGCGTGCCAGCCCGTGGATGGTTCGGGATGCTCGGCTCCGCGTCCTCTCTTGTGGACCAACAGACACACGCCAGGACGGGCAGCCGTCCGAGGTAGAGCAGCGTACCCTCTTTTCCCCTTCGGTTCCCGGACCGCTCCGTGCACCCTGGGTTGCACACGCAGTTGGTGGCCACCCGAAACCCGCCTTCCCGGGGGGAAGCTGCTCCGCAGGGGCTCGCTCCCGTGCGGTTTGCTCGGGGAAGCGGGGCCCAGCTCGTCGCCATCTCGGCGGCTCCCTGCGGCCTCCTCCGGCCCTACGGCCCACAGCGAGCCTCTCCTTGTTACAGCTGAACATCTTGCTTTTACTTTTAGGAGGACGCGAGCTTCAGAGTGGAGGCACCGAGTTTCCCCGAGGGAAGGCGGGAGAGGGTCGGCACGGCACGGCACGGCACGGCGCTGCGGCGGGAAGCAGGCGCCAGCCTCTCGGATCTTGCCCCTGTTCCATCCTCTTCCTCGTCCCGGGGCGTGGGGCTCCCCGCGGCTCACCGAGAGTCCTGCTGTCTTCTAGGGGCTAGGCTAGAGGTGAGAAGGTCCCTGGAGGCCCCCGAGGGCAGGTTCCCGGCGGAACACGGCTGGAGATCCTCCTTGGTCTGGAGCTCCCCGGAGGACACTACACAGTCTTGCTCAGGATCATTGCTGTTGCCCGCCCCTCGCTTTTTGTCCTCTTCCTTCTTCCATTTCATCCGCCGGTTCTGGAACCAGATCTTGATGTGCCTTTCGGTCAAGTTCAACATGACAGCCAGCTCCACTCGCCGCGGCCTGGAGATGTATTTGTTGAAGAGAAACTCCTTCTCCAGCTCCAGCAGCTGTGCCCGCGTGTACGCCGTCCTCGTCCGCTTGTTCTCCTCCGGTTCCACTACATAGGACCCTCCTGGAGAGAAACGAGAATCAACCTCTGCCCGCCCGGCCGCCCCATCGGACTGCAGGGACCCACATCCCGCACCACTGCACGGCGCGGGGGACACGCGGGAAGAAGCAAGTGGGGCGAGGGGGAGGCCTCGGGGAGCTCTCCAGCTGGGCACTGTGAGGTGGTGCTGGTGGCGGCAGTCACAACTGCTGCTATTTTATTTATAATAATTTATTATTTTTTAACACTAATTTCGATAAAGTTTTCAGTGAAGCACGGTCCCTTGAGCCGGGAGAATAACTCACATGCCACCGTTTGCGTGTCACCAAAAATTCCAAAGGGCTCACGGATCCAGGGCTGCAGTTTCTCAGAGTTGTGTTAAAAAAAAAAAAAAAAGGAAAAAAGGGAAAAAACTCCTTACTACACATACACGAATCAAAACAAAATGGAAAAAAATTAAACCCTCAAAAAAAATCTCACCAAAAACAAAACCAAAAACTCCAAACAAACCAACGCACCAAAAAAATCCCTCTAAAGCAAAGCAATAATAATTGGTGGGCCTGCTGGGCCGGGAGCGGGACCGGGGCCGGGATCGCAGCTCCTTCGTTTTGCCAGGTTGGCGAAACTTTGGGTTTCTTGTTCCCGTAAAAAGCGGCAGCAGCGCAGTCGCCATTCCCAGAGCGGCCGCCGCACTCCTGTGTCGGCACTGGGGCGCGGGTGGCACAGGCGGCCCATCGACAGGGGCCGGAGATGGGCACTGAAACTCAGAGCCTCTCTTGCCAGCTCCAGAGACCAGTTGGGCACGTTTTTGGGGTGGTATCGCCTGTGGGGAACGGTGATTTAAACAACCAGAATGACACAGTCTTTTCAAGAGAGCTACGCCGACTCTCCCGCCGCTCATCTCCCTATTCCCATGATTTTATATTTATATATACACAGTGTTTGTAAGTATAAACCTATGTATATAAACTTTAAACCCGTGTATATAAACTTATATATGTATTTAAAATATATTTAAATACATATGTAACGTTTACAAATACAAACCGATATGTGTGTATGCATAAATATATATTAAAATAAATGCATGTATGTATAAAAATGTGTGTAGATCTAAATCCGTGTATAAACCCGTATGCATGTGTTTGTCTCTGAAAAAAAAAATATTGTTGTGTTACTATAAAATAAAGTAGTGGTACCGGGAGGGCAGAAGGCCCAGGGTCTGTTGGAGGCCGGGCTCCGGGAGCCGGCCGGCAATGCCCGGGCCGGGGGCAGAGCCTGGAGCCGGGCACGGCGAGTGTCACCGGGCCGGGTTCGGCCGCGGCCTCTCCGGGCGCCTTTCCCCGGCAATAACAACGCAAAGCCCCGCAGCCTAAATCCCAAGGGTTTCCATTAAAAATAAACCCTCGGGCTATCTAGTTTGCCACATAAGCAGTACAAAATGGTTTGGCTCCCGAGCCCACTGTCGCACTCGGCACAGCGCTGGGGCCCCTGTAGCCCTGCGGGCGTGCTCCGGCAGGAGCGATCCGGTGGTGCGTGTGCTTGCACACACATCGCACTGACCGGGTAATGCACGGCCCCTGTCTGCACCTCCGGGAGGGCTGGGGAGAACAGGGAAGAGTTTTAGACTTCCACGAGGGAAGTTTCTCTTTTTTGCTGGTTTTGTCATACCTCGGGTTCAGGAGACAGAAAAAAAAAAAAAGGTGTCGTTAAAAAGTTTGTTGTTTTGGGTGGTTTTCGTGTTTTTTTCCCCCTAATATTATTATTCACGAAGCTCATTCAATTCAAGGGAAACTATCTGATTTTCTGTCTTCCCCTTCCCACCTCCTCCCTCGCACACTCTTTGCCGCCGTGCCCGCGGCATGGGACAGCGTGCTCTTCTACTCTTGCCGGTGGATGCGCCTCCCTGGAGACTGGGGATCGCCTCCTGTCCTTCCCTCCCCCTCGGTCTGCCTTCATGCAATTCCCAAACTATTTCGTGGTGATTTTAATACTCCGGTCCTTTTTTCAACTGTCTATTTGAACAAAGCCATTAATATAATATTTGCCGTATAGGCGTGACGGAGGCGCAGGACACGATAACATTGTGCGGGCAGAGACAGAAATATTGTTGGGCAGCGGAACTTTCTGCCTAGATAGAGTTTCTTCCCCTCACTGGCAGCTCTGTTTCGTTTGTGCATTGTTTTCCTTGCCCTTTTTTTTCACTAGGAGAGGTGCAGTTATGACTACAACACGCCGGGAAGCAGGAGGGGTGGGATAGAAGGGCCAGAGCGGGAGGTGGGCTCTGCACAGAGGAAAGTCGAGAGGCAGCCCAGAGGGGACCGGCGGCCCGGGGGCTGCTCCGGGACCGCACGGTGGGTGCAGGAACACGGGGCAGCGGGGCTGTCCCCTGCCCGCCAGCCCTGCCTGCCGCTTTCCCGGCCGCTCCACCTCGCAGGTGTCTCCGCGCCCCCGGCCTCGCCCTCCGCGGACCCGGCCCTGGCGCGGAGCTCACCGCGCCCACGGACACGCCGTGCTCGGCGAGGCAGCAGCGCCCAGGAGGCGCTTGCACGTTGTCCCAACTTGACCACAATTAGTTAATTGGTGAAAAATAATTCGTTAATAATTGCTCAGGTGCAGGGAGCGGCGAGCCCACCGGCGGGAACTGGAGTGCCGGCTCGCTCCCCGGCGTTCAATCCTACGGTAGCAGCCCCAGACCAGTGGGTCTTAAGGGGATGGGGTGGGGGTAGGGGGGAAGCGACCCTCCAGGACCTCTCCACAGTACATCCAAGCGGTGGGAGCAGGACCAGTGCAAGAGAGAGCTCCTGACCGTCGAGAGGGACAGAAACGAGGGGGCAGAGGAAGAGGGTGGCGTCGGGGCTTACCGGTCCACTGTCCCTTCCAGGCGTGCGATTTGGTGGACTTCATCCAGGCGAAAGGCACCTGCACTCGGGGCTCCTCTATAGCCCCCGTGTCCGCCCCGTCTGCGAAAGGCAGCGCGTCCTGGTGGGGAGGAGGAAGATGAGGGTGGTGGTGGTGATGGTGATGAAGGTGGGAGACCCCGGCATCCTCAGTGATGGGGGGCACCTCGTAAGGTGAAATGTCTGGCGGGCTGCCTTGCTCGAGAGCCCCTAAGGCGCTGGGATAAGGAGTCTGTTGCTGCCTGCCCATGTACAGGCAGGCGGGGGGACTGGGGTTGTAGTCCTGCGCCTGGGCTCTCTGAAAAGCACAGGACTCCTTGTAGAGCTGCGCCGAGGCGTAATACTGCTCCTCGGTGTTCATGGCGAGCGGGGTCAGGGGGTCTTGCAGCTTAGGGACACATAGGGCTGCTCCCGCTCCCGGAGCCCGGGATGCCTCTTTGACAGCTGGCGGCCCCGCCGGGCCCCACCGCCCTGCCCGGTTCCCGCCGCCTCCCCATAGGTGCCTCTCCCCCACGTGAGCCCTCCCGCAGCCCTCCGGGGCGGGGCGCGGACCGTAAGAGGCCACTCGGGGTGGCCACGGTCCCGCAACCCCCGTCCCCTCAGTTGGGCCGGCCCCAGAACCCCCTACCGTTCTGCCAGGTGCCGCTCCTTGCTTTGGGGTGAGGACCCCCGCGGCGGGAGGCTTGCGGGGCCGAGTAGGGGCTCGAGGGATTACCCCGACGTGCGGGGCGCTCCGGGAGGGATGGTACCTAAACACACCTTTTCCCTCTCCCCTCGCTTGCACAGGAACGGCTCATCTTTCAACACCACCCGGGCACAAAGGGGAAATCCCTCCGAGGGCCGGGTACATTCGGCTCCATGAGGGGTTTGGCATCAGGGCACTTTGGGCTGCAGGCGCATCTCGGTTAAGGATGCGGGTGTCTGGGGACGGGCAAGGTGCGGCCGAGGGGGCGCTCCCTCTGGGCGACCCATGTGCCGGAGTCCTGTGCGAAGGCCAGAACCAGCTTTTTGCCCGTTCACCCCTGGCCGCGGGGATGCGGCCGGTGGGGACCACAATGCTATCACCAGAGTGAGCGATAGGCAGCAGATTGTTTGCCCAAGGGGTAAATTTGGGAGCCTTCCCCGCGGCTTGGGCTGCAATGTGTTGACCCTCGGAGATAATCTGCTCCGAGCTGGTGCCGGTCGACTTGGTGACGAGGCTATGAGGAGGCGGAGAGCTACCGAAAGGGACAAAGATCATTTCTCTGCTTCCCTGCGCTCGGCCCGGCCGCCGCTCTCTCCGGCTCGGGCGCAGGCACGCTTTCTATTTGCCCGGCCCACCTTCCCTCACCTCCGCTTCCCCCGACACCGGGGCTGCGCCGCCGCCATCGGGGCGCGCACCCGCGGCTCCGTATAGGGCGGGTGCGGGAGGCTTGGCTTGGCTTGGCTTGGCTTAGCTCGGCTCGGCTCGGCCAGTGGCGATGCACCCCCATAGCGGCGAGGCAGCAGCGTCCCGGTACTTCGCTCCTGCGCCCGGTTTCGTGGGATCATAAACCCGCCCAGTCCATTACACTTAAAGTGAGTTTCCGCTCTGAACTCAAGCGGGTCCCCCGTCTCTTAGAAAGCACACTGAGCCTTTGATTCAATATTGAGCCATTAAGCGATTGCTTTCCCAAGCCATTTAACAGCAGCTCTTATGGATAAATAAACAAAAAAGGCTGTAAACCAATTATAGTGCGGATAGTGAAAAAGTATTTTATTAGCGGGAATTACCGATAGACATCGCTGCTGCTCGGGCTCTCCGCGCCCGGCACCCGCCCCCTCCATCCCCTGGCATGCCGGGCAGGGTACGCGTCCCCTCGGGGCCCGCAGACAGTGTGCGGCCAGGGGGGATATGCATCTCCCTTAGTGGTGGCTTCCCCCCGCCAGCTCAGCACGCCCACGCCCGCGATGCCGCCACTTAGGTCTCTCGCAGACACGGATGTCTTTTGATCCGGAGACGTCTTGTGTTCCGACCTCAGCCCAGCCCCCCCGGCCCCTTCCCCAGAGATCTGCTCTCGGGAGCACTTACTGCTCTGGGTTTTCCACGGGAAACCGGCCCGGACAAACAAACGCGAGGCCATAAAACCCAGTGCAAATTGATTCATCTCCAGGGAGGACCATTACCCGGTGTCTTAATGCGGTCCTCTCTATATAACGAACGTTTCTAAACAGAGCAAACACTTCCCCCTCCAAAGCAAATGAATTTCGTATAATTTAGAGCTAATTCTCTTTCGTTCTGCCTGCGTGAGCAGGCGATAAGGACACGCTTTGCCGTTCTAACAACAAGGCAGCGAGCTGCAGCGCAGGAAAAGGGCCTCGCTGGGTATCCCGGCACTGGGGATCCCGGCCAGGCCCTAGGGGTCGTGATGTCCGGCAGCCGGGGAGCCACGGGGTGGGGAGCCCGAGCCCAGCTGGAGCCCCAGCCCAAGGATCTCGGCTGCCTGCCTCCTCCTTCTCCTCCTCGTGAAATGCAATCACTGATCCTTGGCTTAAGAGTTCCTCCACAGCTGTGGGTTCCCAGGAGAAGCTTCTGAGCTGTGAGTGGATCCCACCCAAGTGTCCACTTGATGTGGAAAATGGGTGATGGAGGAGGCAGGTGAGAGCAATGGGAATAGTCAATGGCCCCACTTGCCTCAGAACAGGACTTCCTTAGTGCTGTGAATGTTACAGTCCTCAGATGATTTTAAGCCTCCCCTGAAACCTTTTTTCCTCATATTCAAGTGAAACTTCATGTGTTTCAATTTGTGACTGTTGCCCCTTGTCTTGTCGCTGTTCACCACTGAAAAAGTGTGGCACTATCCTTTTGGATATTTGTAGGCATAAAAAGGAATTCTTATAGTAAGCTTGCTCTTCCAAGCAATTAAACAAAAATGAATGTACAGTTCTGTACCGTAATTGAAGGATGGTGGTGATAGCAGCAATGCTAAGTAGGACAGGAGGTTATGATTATCCTCAACACAAGCACAGGAATTCAGGTATTTGAGCACCAGTAACAAATGTTTCAGGTATTCAGCTGTTGCCGTTCTACAGTAAGATCATACAATAACTGCACTGAAATACTTGAATTACCATATTGGATTCAAGTATATTTTAAGGACTTGTTAAGATCTGATCACATTTGTCTAGCCTGGTGTTTGCCTTACAGAGACCAAGCAATCTGCATGGTTAAGGCTTATTCTGTATTATAAGAAGCCTGAAACTTTGCAATATAATACAAATCTCTCTGAAAGGCCAACGGTTTGCAAAGCAAAGTCACTTACCTAATGTCATATCTATGTGGTTTTAAAATGTATGCCAACGTATACAACATGCCTCTTGAAATTCAAGGGCATTTGCAATGTCCTCACATTTAAATGGTTACTACAGGGGCTTAATGTGAGCCACTGTATTTTGGAAGTCTTGTCCACTTCTTCCCCAATAGTGTCTGACAGACATCACTGCAGGCTGCTGAGATCAGTGAAATGTAAAACCACCTGGATGCAGTATAACTTTTTTCCCCCTAAAAAAAGGTGACAAAAGCATTTTGTTTGCCTTTCAACACAAACAATTTGTGAACCCCTACTCAATTATCTCCTTTTCCTCTTATGACCAATGATAGTTTAATCATTCCTCCCACCATCCCGAATGTCTAATTAGAGTATAAAATAATGAGTATAGTTCAGTTACACTTCCCTAAAGTAACTTGATTTGATTTTCTATATCTGTGTAATATTTAACGACTCTTCAGTACTCAACACGTTTTCGGGAATCCACATTTAGACAGAAAAGAAGTACCGAAGGTGAGTGAAACATATTCACAATAATCTCTCTTTCACTCTCACGTGTGCTCAAACCAACACGGGAAAACTGTATCCATGACAAGGGACAGAAGTGGGAGAAGTTGACTGGGAAACAGAGCTTTCCCAGGGATTGATTTTTAACCCCCCACCATGGCTGTATCTAGCAGGAAGGTAACCTTTCACAAACCTGGTTAATAATCAATAACCATGTGAAAACAAATCTGTCTTTCCCTCTCAGCACTAACGATAAAAATGAGAGCATGAACTATTCCACCTGCCCTGAAGCAAGACTGGTTCATCAGTTGGAGGTTTTTCTGGCAAGAAGCTTTTTTAGGTCTCCAAGTGATTCACCATCAGCACACAGCTGCTTCAGTTTGCTCTTCCCACTATGCACCAGCTTCTTCATACTACAGGTGTGGGCCACAGCTTGAACTGCAGGAAGACATGATTATGTAAGCCATTTTGAATAAGACATTGTCCAGGAAATATATATGGAAGTTGCCCCGGGAAGGCTGAGAATAGTAGAGGGTCTTAGTCTTGTTTTACACTTTCTATTTTATGTATTTTAATGTTTTTTCCATCTACCCCAGTACTAATGATTTAATTTTCTGGTAGGGATATTCCTTATCACCAGGTCAGCACAATTTCATTGTCTTGTAAGAAGAGTTGAGGAATTGCTACTGCATACTGTGAACCTTCCCAGTGAAAACACAGATGTTTCGTGTTGTCTGCCCCACACAACTTTCTGTCTTCTACTTAATGTTTATTATACCAGATAGGAGTAGAAAAAAAAATCAATATGTATGCACACACATATATATGTATTTATTCAGATAGTCACAGCTAGAGGAATTCAGGGCAGAATCATAACTGTGAAAGAACTCCTCCTCACATCCCTTATCTGCTTGATTTTCCCCCTACACTCCAGGCTCTTTGAGGCATGCCAGGTTTGGGGCTCAGACAGAACCTGGCCATGCAGGTGGCACCTGTCAGTTCTCACCATAATCCTCCTCTCCTGTTTGTTCTTTGTAACTTTGCCGGACTTCAACCATTTGAGCTGAATTTTTCCATTCTGTATCTCTGCCTCTCACCAAACACGCTGGGAAACTTTCCTTAAAACTGTTTGTACCGATAGGAAAGCAAAGCTGGGAAACTGTGACACACGGCTGCTGGCTGTGTGGGGAGGGTGTGGAGTTGTTACCTCCTGGGCGAGTCTCTGCAAACAAGAGTGGCCATGTATGTCTGGTTCCAAACCAGAGCAGAGGACTGAAATAGCTGACATCTGGAGACAGAAATCCTACACAGAATTTTCCTGCTCTGTTTTCTTAGCTGCTGTGTTTCTTTGCTGGATTGAAGTATGTTAGAAGTCCTGCTGAGATGTTGTCCCCTATCAATGTCCGTCCGGACTAATCTCTCTGTGCAAAGCTGCCTACATTTAGTCAAACTTTGAACTGCTGTACAGTAGCTGAAAAGTTGGGAGATATTCCTCATGCTCCATCCTCCAGCCCTGGGCTTGGAGGAAGAAGGTGATTATGCAAAAGACACATAAGATGCTCACCCTTCAGAGGAAAGAATTTTAAGTTCTAAGTTTGGGCATGCTCTCAGCTCAGCCCTGGGTGAGACCCAAGAGTGCACCAACTAGACGTTTTTCCATTCCTTGGTTCCTGCCCACAGGGAAAAATATGAGTATAGAGGTCAGGAGAGAAGGAGGCTATGCTCTCACCAGTCCTCTGCCCAAGTGGGAAGCAGGACCTGGGCTGAGCTGCTGGGTGTTCTAGTAAGTCTGACCAAAGGGAAATAATGTAATCTTGATGAATCTCTTGGGTTAAATTTTCCAGAAGGGGTTTTCAGCTGCAAACACCTTGCATTTTTGGGTGACTGCTCTGCAGCAGCTTGAGCTCCCAAGAGAAGGGGAAGCTTTTGGGGAGTCTGGTTGTGAACACCAAATGCCACAAGAACTGGGCTTTAGAAGCATCTTGACCACCTCCAGTGCTGTCCACATAGGCTTTTTCTTAGCTAATGGGTTCAGCAACACTTCTGAGCACTTTTAGCCTTATCACACTTGGCCTAACATGGATTTCCAAAGGTATTTATATGGCTGTGCAATGATTGAAATCCATTTGAAAATCAATGCACCAGATTTCGCTCTTCCCTCCATAACTGATACTGCATCAGCCCTGGAGGTGCTATGAATCTTTCAGACTCCATAGAAGAAAGTGTTAGGAAGAAGTCCAGAAGGAAACTCACACCCCTGTCCTCTGAGCATGGGTGCTATAAAATCAGCAGTGAATAAGTCTTGAACTCAAGATCCTCGGGAGGCCAAGGATAACAAATGCAGAATTCTTCTGAGTTTGTCTATAACGTTTTGTAGATAAGAGAAGAACCCTGGGAAGGAACAGCAGGAGGGCAACAGACAAAATGCCATGTCACAGGGTACGTAGATGTGGTATCAATTGAAGCTTTTCAGTCAACTTCCTTGCTTGTAATTCCTCACCTGCATAATACACTGCAATGGGTTTAGTTCTTATTTGTTTATCCAACAAGGGAAGATAAACATATCTACATATTATGTGTTCATTCAGTCATTAACACAGGTTGAATTATAAATCTGTAAATAATTATATATTTTTAAAATTGAGAGACACCCACCTTAAGAAAACTTCTTAGAACCTCTCATGTTTTAAAAAATGAAGGAAAAGAAACTAGAATTTTCTCACATATAATTTACCAACACAAAAGTAAGCCAAACCAATTAAATGTTATGAATTGCTCACTTGCTCAGCAGCAATGACCACTGTTTTTCTTTGTATATAAAATAATATAAATATTTACCGTGCAGCATAACATTGATTAGCTTTGCTTATTTGTGTATAATTTACTGGTTTAAGTGCACTTTAGACATACTAAAGACCCATGTAGTTTTGAATATTTCCACTTACCTGCTAAACTCCTCTCCTTGCCTTTCTTGCCCCTTGCCTTGCCTTCCCCCACTTTCTCTTTCATTTGCTTTCTCTTTCGCTTTCTCTTTCTCTAGCTTAATCTTCTTAATTGTATTTCCATCTAGTATTTCCCAGTCCTTTAATTGTATATTTATTTCCTTATTTTCTCCACTATTTCTGCTCAGGATTTGTATATTTATTTCTGCATAAGATTTGCAAGTCCAGCTCAAGTTCAAAAAACTGTGATTTTTAAGCCCACAGCTACATAGCAGACTAGAAAAAGAAAATCAGTATCTTTATGAAGTGATGATGAACTGTACACACATAATGAGTATAGATTTGCACATTTAAGTGAAAGCTTGACTATGTTTTTATTCACTGAACGTTGTATGTAGGTTTTATTACTCCTTACCTGCACACTGAAAAGTACATTGTCAAAGCTTGAAATGATTTTATGTACTTGAACAGCACCTGATTTAATGCATCAGCTGACAAGGACAAAGACATTGATTAAATGTCCTGCCTCAGGTGTCCAGAAGGCTGGAAAGGGTAGTCCCTTCAAACTAACCACTGAAACTTCACCCGGTAATCATTAACTCAGTATTTGGTCCAAGCTTTAGGAATAACAGGAGGCTTTAAAAAGTGGCAGTCAGAAAACACTCAATGTGATTTGGTCTTGTTCATCGAGGGAGAGTCGAGTGATAAGAGTCTCTCCTGATTGGCAAGAAATGCATTGGGGATTTGATCCTTGGAAGGGCACCTCTGGATTTGGCTCTTAGCCCAGGCAGAAAACCCGAGGGTGCATGGTGAACACAGAGTGCTTGCAGTGGGATTGTAAGACAGTCATTACTCTGAGATCATTTGAATTTGTAAAGGCTCTGGGCTGGCCTGCACTGACTCTTGAGCCAGCAGTGAGAGGCTGTTCTGAGTTTTAAACTTTAAAATGTCACTTGGTGGGCTTCAACAGAGCAACACCAAGCCACTGGGTTTTTAGCCAGGCATGACCACTAGATCTTTTGATTTGATGCTGTTCTCCTATATTGCATCTACAACAGTTTTTCACAGTCAATGAAATCCACATGGCATCAGAGAAACCTTGTCAAGAGTAATTTCATCATAGCAACAGAAGGACATGAGACATCACCTTGTAGGAGAGAAGCTTTGATAACCCCACAGCCATCTGAGCCATGTTGTCCCAAGACCAACCCAACCTAGGAGAATACCTCCTCTTGGAGTAATGTGCAGTCCAAACACCCAGAGCAGCACACAGCAGGCAGAGACTTAGGAGAAGGAAAGCACCTGTCTCAAGAATTAAACCCAGTGAAAGACACCAGGTCTCCCATTCTTGTCCGATGTCCGCTTCCTGCTCCCTGTTGTGGTTAGGAAACCTTCAACTGAATAAATGAGTTCCAAAACCAGCCTCTTAACCTAAATGTTCATCTTGTGAACCTCAAATGAAATCAACTATTTAGCACTCAGCTCATTTGTGCAGCAGCATTTTTAATATGGTTGTCTAATCTATGGAGCAGCCAGCTTCTCGTTAACAGTGCGAGAGGGTGTAAGAAGGCAATGAGTGTTCTATTTTCTATGCACATTGGAGCAGAAAACTGTATATAAAGGAAGTTCTGGCAGGTGCAGCATGCTAAAAAGCTTTGACCTAAAATTATATAGCCTGACAAACAATATAAAAAAGTAGATTGCCCAATAAACAAATAACATATCAGCCATTTATACAAAACCATAGTACTTAGACTCTTCAAGCTTAAAATGACTGTGTATTTTTTCCCATTAAAATGGTATGGTCTGTGTATAAATTGTTTTAAATTCAGATTTAATATCAGTGTGTTTTCAAGGCCTAGATGGATTTAACACTTTTCCCAAGATGAAACATTATCTCTGAGTGGATGTGGAATCAGCTCCAGGGATTTGGTCCAGTGAAAGTTGTCTCGGCCCATGGCAGGGCAGTTGGAACTAGATGATCTTTAAAGTCCTCCCAGCCAAAACCATTTTTTGATTCTATGATTTCCCTCCCATCTGGAACCAGGATACATGGGGCAGCAGCCACCAGGCCTCTGGTGTCCTTGTAGGAGCCAAGCAGGAGCAATGGAAGGGATGCTGAAGGAAACATTCTCTTCTGGAGGTGAGGTCACACTGCAAACACCCTCTGTGACCTTCCTTGTGGTTTCACCCAAGCCCCCCATGTCTTTTTTATTAAGATTTAGATACTCCATGAGCCAAAGGGGAAGAGGGGTCTAAATTAGAATGCAGCAAAGTAAAAGTTCCTATTCTCCCTCCTGCCATCCAGTGGCTTGTACTTGTGCCATATGCTGCTTCCCACCTTAGCCACC
>VWZF01003331.1:48116-60616 GCA_013396755.1 Sclerurus mexicanus
TTCTCCTTTTTCCTTTTTCCTTTTTCCTTTTTCCTTTTTCCTTTTTCCTTTTTTCCCCTTTTCCTTTTTTCCCTTTTCCTTCCCTTTTTCCTTTTCCTTTCTCCTTTCCCTTTCTCCTTTTCCTTTTTCCTTTTTCCTTTTCCTGTCTCCTTTCCCTTTCCCCTTTTCCCTTTCCCTTTTCCCTTTCCCCTTTCCCTTTTTCCTTTCCCCTCTTCCTCTTCCTCTTCCTCTTCCTCTTCCTCTTCCTCAGCAGTAAAGAGCCTGGGTCAGGACCCTGCTGTGATCAGCCAGGTCAGGTGCTGTTCTTGTTACCTCTGGGATGCACTGTGTAAGTAGATGGCCATTTCAGTGATTTTTTGGGAGGGTGAGGGATTTTTTGGCCACAAGGCTTGGCAGATTCAATTTTGCAGACTATCAAGGCTTTTTTCCTTCCCCATATACAAATACAAGTCTTGCAAGTTGCTTCCAACTGTAGTTGGTGATTACAGGTGTGCTTTGTGAAGTGTTTGCAAGTACAGAAGAGCAACGACTGTACCTTGATGCATGAATTCTATGTCACTTTAAAAAGACATACATATAATGTTAGAAAGTTAGGGGGTTAGGGCTGCAGCTGCTGAGTAGATCAGAAATGCCAGTTCAGGCTGTTAGGATGAGCAGCCCAGGGCTGCCTGAGCTGCAGCTGTCACTGGTGGGGACAGACGCTGTGAGTAAGTGGGAACCTGTTTGAAGATGACGGGAAGGTCACATTCTAGAGGTGTTGTAGAACACTAGTCTGTAAAGCATTCAGTGACAGTAGCGAGATAAAAACCTCAAAAAAGGGAGATTTTCTTTGTTGTTTTAACTATAAATGAAGAGCAAGGGTGAAAAAAAAGAGATGTGGCTGACCAAGACCCTGTTCTGAGATACAAAAAACCACATGCCACTAGAGCAGGGATGGAGCTAAACCATTCTCCAGATAAGCTGGACTGCTGACTTGAGACCCCTGCTGCCTGAGAAAACTCTGGGCCCAATTCATGGCCAGTGCTCTCCCTGTTGCACAGATGTTTTCAGGGACAGAATTAATTTAGCATGGCATTTTTCTGACCTAACTGCAGGTCTCCCCAGGACAAGCAGTCTAGTGAAGAAGTATCTCAGTGCAGTCAAAGAAGTACCCATACCAGTGAAAGTGTCCTGAGATATCCCTAGGTGGTTATCCTGCTCATGTCTGCTTCACTAGGCATTCCCTGGATGCTGCTGAGTATTGGATACCCAGCAGGATGCATCTTCAGCCCGACCTATGCAACTGTTTCTATATCCTCATGTTCATCAGTATTTCCACTATGCACTTCTCCATCTAAGCCAGTCATCCTAACCCTCTGTGAAAACAGTAGAGAGGGACATTAATTTTCAGTTGTCTCTTGATGAAGCCAGTGTCCCAGACAAGACAGAAAATGTGCTAGGAGGTGATATCACCACTGACATGAAGGAGATAAGAGTGACCAGCAGAGCCAGAACCATCTGCCACGGTGAGAGGCAAGAGATCTCACCCACCCACAATCAGTCTAACCAGAATGTGTCATTTAAGTGCCAGGGCTGGTCCATGCTTACAGATGGAGGCAGTTCCACATCCCAGTGCGGGATGCAGCTTCTCTCCAGGAAGGCATGCAGGCAGTAGGTTGTACAAGCCTCTTCCCACACGCAAAGCCCTAAGAAGTGTCCTTGCTAACCCTTCCTCAGATAGGGGCAACAGCTCTTCTCCACGTATGGAAACTCAGGTTTATGCTTAGATGACATGACGTGGAAGCAGGGTAAAGGGATAGACCTGCACTAGACATGAATTAGGACAGCATCTTGAAAACAGGTGAATGACAAATAGAATATTCCAAGCAGAAAGAAAATATTTTACTGATATTTCTCTGCACTTCTTTATCCCTTTCTTTCTCATCTGTCAGTCTGGAAAACTTTGTGACCGTCATTTGAGTTTAGGGATCTGAAGCCTCAAGGTTTTCTCTACACAGTCGTGATCCAGACTGGCTTATTATTAACCAAAAGAGCTGCGAAGAACAAAAATCCTTGTTGGCTTATTAGCACTGTTTATATTGCCAGATACTGACAGACAGGCAAATTATGTACAGTCAGCAGTTTTTCAGTTAGAGACATTCAAGGAGAGCCATTTCAACAGGTGAAAATAAACAACTTGTTACAATACAAGCTTGGAAAGTTCTCCAATAAAGCTGAAGTCCATATATCAGGTTAAACAGTCTTTCAAGGTACATTTTTGCAGATCCCACAAACTTGATAGACAACATATAGATCAGGATTTTGAATTCGTGACAGCGTGGTAAGGTGATAAAATCAGACAATAGCCCTAAACACAAAATTTGAGGGTGGTTATTCTTTTTTTAAAAAGTATTTATTTAAATCAAAAAGTAATATTCAAACTCTTGAGGCTTCAATCAAGAAACATTTGGTTCATGATTCTGATTTTACAGCAAAAACTGAAACCATCTATTGGAAGAGGAATTACATTCCCTGAAATAAAGAGGCAAACACATTCTCAAAGATTTATTTAACCAGAACACCACTTTCAATTGAAAAACAATTTTGTCAGAGCATTTTGTAGAAGTCTTTATGAGCAGGTCATAGTGATCCTATGAGCAGGTCATAGTGAACCCCATCCTTCAGTACTGTGAGTTGCCTTACATCATGCTTAGACCCCAATGGCACCATTCTGAACAATAATATCAGTAACTTACATGTATTAGTGCAGAGCAGTAATTTTTTTTTTTTAAACTTTGGAGGAAGGAGACAACTAACCCAAAAATTTACATGTCAGAAGACTTCTTTCTCTAGCCATGACAAAAGACATCTTTTGTGACTTTCTTCTCTCTGGTGTTACATCGAACAGTTACCTGCAGATAGCACTTTAAGACAGAAGGGCAACAGGTAGATTTGAATTTTTCCCTTTGTCTGGGTTTTACAGGCATTCTGTTTGGTTAGATGCTGGCATATCACAACATTTTCCAATAACCACAGGTCATGTTTGTCACTGCCTAATTGTATTGGGTTTGTGTGACAAGGTTTTGGTAGTGGGGAGGCCACAGTAGTGGCTTCTCTGAGAAGCTGCTAGAAGGTCCAACAGAGGCAATGTCAGCCAACTCCAAGATGGACTCACTGCTGGCCAAGACTGAGCCCATCAGTAACTGCGGTAGCAACATATTTAAGAAGGGGGAGAAAAGCCTTGTGCAACAGCAGCAGAAGAGAGGAGTGAGACTATCTGAGAGGAACAGCGTGCAGACACCTAGGTCAGTACAGCCCATGCTGAAGACCATGATGAAGCAGGCTATCCCCCTGTGGGTCATGGAGGTCCCCAGTGGAGCAAATATCCACCTGCAGCCCATGGAGGAGACACACACTTGAGCAGGTGGATGCCTGAAGGTGACTGTGACCCCATGGGAAGCCCACACTGGATCAGGTTCCTGTCAGGACCTGTTCCTGTGGACCCACAGAGAGAGCAGCCCATGGTGGAGCGGGTTTGCTGAAAGGACTTCTGATTTTGCAGGGGACCCACGCTGGAGCAGGCTGTTCCTGAGGAACTGCATCCCATGGGAGGGATCCATGTTGGAGCAGATCATGAAGAACTGCAGCCCATGGGAAGGACTCATGGAGGACTGTCTCCTGTGGGAGAGACCCCATGCTGGAGCAGTGGAAGTGTATGAGGAGTCCTCTCCTTGAGGAGAAAAGAGCAGTGGAGACAGCATGTGATGAACTGAGCACAGGCCCATTCCCCATCCCCCTGTGACCTAGGGGTAGGAGGGAGGCAAAACTGGGAGTAAAGCAAAGCCCAGAAAGAAGCTCCCAGTTCTCATCACGGTTCTTGCTTAGTGACTGCTTCTAACTGTGTATTCCAGGAGTTTTACATATGTTGGCTTACAGAGACTGAAAGGAGATACTGCTCTGCTTGACCACCCGTGGATCTTCTGTGCTGTGCACATGGGCACGTTGACCTGGAGAGCTGTCTCATGGTCAGAGGAATTTTGTAGGGTAGAGAGTTTAAGGCAGTGAAACCATCAGGCCATTGGTTATTCTCACTATGCCTGACACCCAAAACAGGACTAGGAGTCCATCAAAATTTGCAGATGCTGCTCCACTAAAGTACTACATGTTCAAAGCATGACAACATGGTGATCCTGACCAGGAAACAACAGCACATATTAAGCAAGAACTTTAGTCCTGAAATCTGGCAATGGAGAAACGATGTGACATCTGTTCTCACATTCCAATAAAATTTCTCCAGTAAAGTCCAGAAGGGTCTAACAGAGGTTTTCTTTCATGTGTGGAGTACATTTACCCTCTGCACAACATCACCAGAAGAAAACCACACACAGATATTTTGTTAAGTGAATTGCAGGACCACTCCAGAGGGAAAAGATGTACTCTCAAGCCAGGCCACTGTGCTCTGGAGGAGTTTTCAGTGTAGCGTAACACAGTCTATCTACTGGATGAACAACGTGGCGCCTACTGAATCCCTCCAGGCTCCCAGGGCTTTGACTTCAATTGTGCCCTTGCAAGGTGAAGCGGACAGCCCTTCAAAGGGAAATCCCTCTGAATAAGATCAAGGCAACACTTGAGAATACAAAATGAGTTGTGTGAGATTCAGTTGCCTGAATTTAGGTGCTGTGTGGGCTACTTTGGGATATCCTGTCTGGTCTCCAGTTGCAGCTTTGCAATGGGGAAGTACCCCATAGAACACATGTTATCTTTGTTAAGTACCTTGGATATCTTACATATCTAAAGGACCCTTGGAATTAAAATTTAGGCAACTAAGTGATTTCCCTGCTGCCTCTGAAATACTTTGGTTGTTACTATGTTCTGTTCTTATAAACAGTATGTTTGTATGTTATTCCAACCTACAGTTCTTTATCCTTCTTGCAACGCAGTAAAAAGCATTCAAATGAAACACCAGTCCCTTGAAAACATCCAGGTTGCTCAGAGCAACCAGATTGCCGTTGGGGTGGTAATGCTGAGGTTTGTTTCAAATCAATATGACAGAAATACTGATTCTTAAAATAGGTGCTACTCAGTGCAAGGTAGGACCATAAATCATGCTATGAATCTTTTCCAGAGTTAGAAATGCCAGCATCAGTTTGTCATATATTGCTATTTTGTAATTCATTTTACAGTGAAGGCTTTCAGTATCTTGTTGCCCTTAATGCTGTACAAGCACAAAGGTTCAGTATTGTAAATGGGGCAAATTTTGTGGGAGAGGCAATATCCTTAATTAGCCCAGTGGGAACTTCGTGAAGAAACAGGCAGTCTTTCTTGAACACAAGTTCTTCACACTTCTCTGACAGGTTTGAAATGGCTTTTGGTGCTCCCAAGCTCTGCTCATTTTCCCAGTCACATTACTTAAGTGCCCATTTGCACTTCAGTACGGACCCAAGTCCACTCACAAGCTGCAGCTTGCCTCACACCCAGTGTGTTTGGAGTAAAGCCTGTGTCAGGAACAAATTTGGAGTGAAAGGTGGGGTAAAGCAAGGAGAAAGTTCAAATCCCTGCCATCTTTCAGCATGGACCTAAAAGTGTTTGTGCCTGCAACATGGACTAGCCTCAAGAGCACCAAGGGCTGATGAAGTCATTCATTGCCTGGATTCGGTGAGCACACTCAGGACTAGGGGTGGGTGGGTATGCACTCTCTATTAGTCACAGTTCAAACTGGGCTCTGGGCTTTGCTTTGGCCAACGTTCCACATGCCACAGTAGTCATATTCAGAGGAACTTAACGGTACAGTGCAGTACTGACCTGGCCTCCCAACAAGACGCTTTTGTCCTTCCAAAGCCATCTGGATGACACTTAAGCAATGTTAAACTGTAAATCTGGAAGCATTGTGATTATAATTATTTCAAATCTACTCGCAACCATTATCAGTGGCAGGCTTCGCTGAAGCAGGTATTAGCTGTTTTGCTACTTGGTAGTGAATTTTTGAGTGATAGACTTTATGGCTGATAGCATTATGTATCTGTTGAGTTTAACCTCCTTGCCTATTTCCTTTGGACCTTAAACATGCTTTATTATATCAAATAGCAATCAACATTCCTCAGGGGTGAAGGTAGCTACATGACATGTTTACTGAGGCAGCCAGCTGTCGCCACTTGGCAAGCAACTTTAATCATAAGCTGGTTGAATTTAACATATATCAGCATTTATCAGCCCAGACTTTGTCAGTTTTATAAACGAAAACTGAGAGACAATAAATCATTTGGTGCCTGGTTGATACTGCATACATAGGAGAGTGTATTTACCAGGCCAGGTGGATTCAACCAGCAAAAGGCATCTAAGGCTCTGTTATTTGATCTGTATTGAATATAGGCTCAGATGTCTTTTTTTTGGCACACGATCCACATCTGAAAGCTCTGGTGAGATGTGTGCTAGATGGTATCATTTGTTTCCTTCTAGGCTGGCTGCTTCAGCCTTTACTCCTTCTCAGTAATAAGTCAACATTTCCACTGACTTCCGCTGAAGTGCTTTTGACTGAGCATCCATAAAGCAATTAATGTCTTCTCACTTGTGGGGGAATGGAGCACAGAGCTGGAAGAAGAAACACACTGAGGTGGAATAAGTCTCCCCTCTTAAATACCTTAACCATAAAGAATTGCTCTAATAGTTTGTAATCATGTTTTAGCCCAGTTTCAACCGATGTCCTGTGAGTCTTCTAGGGTTAAACAGGACTTGTAGGTGACATCTACATCACTAAATCAAATTGGTCCGTATCTGCTATCTGGCTTCAGGGGATACGTGTCAGACTGCTGCTCACATCCATATAACTAAACCCATTTCCACTGGAGAGCTGGGGCTTCATCTCTAGCACCTACAAGGAACAGCTATGTGCTAGTCTTGGGCAGTGTCCAGGCTAGCTGGAAACTGGATGAAAATCTTCCAGGGATTGTGCTGCAACCTTAAACAGTGCAGGTGACTGCAGGACAGGGGTTGTGTCCTGCATTTGGGAATAACTTAGGTCATGCATTACTGCCCTTGCCTTGCTAACATGGAAGATGAGGCATGTTTCATAGTCAGTGATTTAACACAGCCTGGAAAATCAGCCTGAAACAGCATATGGCAGCATGGGAAATCCTCTAGAGCATCATTTTCACTTCATCGTTACATCTACATTCTGTAAGGTTAATGGAAATCCAGCCTCAGAGATGTTTACATTTGTATGTCAAGGAGGTTCCTTGGACTTGAGAACAGTTGAGGTTCAGAAGCAAATTCTCGTTTACCACAAGAGCATATCCTCCAGCAAAAGGGAGGATAGTGAGGACTGTAAGGCATTAGCCATCGTTGTGGGTTATTAAGAGCATATCTGTACTGTTTAATAAAAAAGAGTCAGGGAGTGATGTCTGGTGAAAGTTAAATGACACCAAATATCTCATTGTCCACCCTGCAGTGCACTAACTTTTCCCTTTGTGGGGAGTTAGGGGAGAGGTCCATATGTAAAAGCAACAGTCAGTGAGGCAACACCTAAGCAGTGTGTCCCAGCAGGGTACAGTGCTCAGCCTTTCCCTAGCCTGTAGTTGGCAATTTATATCTTGTTGCTGAATTAAGATGTCCAAGCTCTTTGCTGTGACAGTATCACTCTTTTTACTTCACAGAAGTGATGAAAACCCTTGTACTAACAAGCCTGGAGTCACCTTCTTGAGCACAGCCTGGTTCACTCAAGAGCTGGGAGACCTTCCATGGTCTTTTGACAGTTCATCCCAGAAGGAGAAAAATGTTTCGCAGAAGGCTCAGTTAATTGTGCCAGTCTTAGAGTGGTCCAATGCAAATAAAAGTGAGGTCTGCCCTCACAGTGGCACCTGAGCCTGTGCAACAGGAGAGGACACAGAAATGTTGTGAGCTGTCCAGTGAACATTCTTGCATCAGGCAGGAAAAACGTGAGCACCTAAACCTGTGCTGAGACCCATAGGTTATTTGCAATATAAAAACAGTCATGGCCAGGGTACAGAGTAAAGTATTTGACTTCTTTCTGGTTAACATGCAAATTTCTTACAACTTCCATATGTTTGCCTTCTCTCAACATATTTGTAGCGGATCTTTTATGCCAAGATTTTCAAGGCCTGTCTCTGTAAGATGAGCTATTCAATGCTGATTTAATTAAAAGTCTTCAAAAACCTTAAGATTTCACCACTTTTATGCCTTTTCCACAACTGTCTCCTCCTTGTTCTCCTGTTCAAAGCAGAAGCTAAAATTTCCAAGGTTGTCTGCTTCCAAATCTTGCATTCTTGGATAGACCTAGGACGTAGCATCTTATTGTTCATTCTCATTGCAGCAACACGAAAATCCATTGGGAGGTGGTAACACAAGGAGACCTCTGCCCTAGAAATTTCCCAGCATGTTTGCTGGCAACATGCTTTCTAGTTTCAGTGCCAATCCCACCCATCTCCCAGACTGCAGCATTAAAATGCTTGAGTTGAAGAATGAACAAAGAACAGGTGTCATTTGTTGATATCACAAATATATCATGAGTGCAGTGAAGAACAGGAGATAAGGATGAAGCTTAGGGACATGATGCAGAACTTAAATAGCCTGAAGCATGTATACCTGTAAGCCATGGGAAGAGCTAATTGCTGTATAGAGAGCTTACAGTTCTGCAAAGATGGGAGTGAACTCAGGAGCTGTACCGTGTGTCATTGCAAGGGTGGTTTTGTCAAAGATCAAAAGACCCAGAGAAAGGGCTGAAATTTTTGCTCCATGGCAAAGTCCAAAAACTAGCTTGCACCTTCTGCAGCAATGACGAATAGCCCAGAAGACACAATTACATTTGAAATAAAGATATTTCAGAGAGATGAAAAGGTGTTACTAGACTAAGCGTAAGTCTAGAGATAAGCAGGATATGGGGGTGTAGGTAGCACTGCCACAAAAATACATAGCAGAGGTGCTTGCCCCAGAGGAACAAAAAGTGAGTGGCTTGATTCTCCTACCTGTGCTGGCCGGAGGGGCTCATGGCTAAAAATGCTGTTTCACATGCCTTTTTCTTGCCCTGTGGAAAATGAACGAACAGACAAGCAGAGAATTAATTTATTCTCTCTTCCTTCTTTCCTGCTTTTCAGCTGAAAAGGACTGAGCTCTCTCCTCCAGCTTCCCTGCTCCCAGAGGAGGGGGGACAACATAGCCAGCATCAGGACTGCAGAAGGATGTGCTCCAGCTGTTCCCACTGGAGGCACAATCAGTCCCAGGACATGCTCCTGGCAGAACTGCTAACTTCCAAAGGCCTCCTAAGGTACAAAACAGGAAAAGCATATTTAAAAGGCCATGGGACTGTTGGCTTTTCATTTCATGTGATCACTTAACCCAAACTCTACTATCACTGCCAGGGTTGTTGATACTGCTGTAAGTGATTTACAATAGACTAAAGTGCCTGTCCCCAAAGTGGGGTGTGTTCAAGGTGATCCACTGGGGTGTGGGAAGAAAATATTTCTTTCAGTGAATAAGAGTTGTCAACTTCCTGTCACTTTCTCACAAACTAACCTTAAACATTTTATAGATCATGTATCAGCATTTCATTTCCAAATAAATTTGTCTGGATAACAGCCCAGTTTCTATAAATGAGTGTAAATAGGCTAAACAATTTTCAAGCAACAAAACAAATGATGAAGCTGCGGAATATTAGTTTGATTTTGCTTTAGATTCTACTCCTAAAGAAATGTTGTGCCACCTTTTCTAGCCTTATTTTGAATCAGCTGCTGCATAAAGCACATTATTTTTGTTCATTCTACTGAAAGACAAGCGTGACCAGTGCCAAGCATATATGAAAATCTTATGCATCATCCTGAAGTTGATTTATCTCTGAAGACTTAATGTCAGATTAATACTGATAGTCTATCTCACTTGAATCACCAGCTCTTTATGTGTGGTTTCCTTATCCAGAGTCATTATGTGTGCTTGGCTATGCCCGTGTTCACACCTTTCTTACTCCAGGATTAATCACCTCAGCTTCCATTGTCCCTTAATATCCTTCTATGCTTTGCCAGTAGTTTACAAGTGTATAATAGAGCTCTAGATAGCTCTTTAATGTTTTTTTCAATAGAGCTTATATTAGATCAGGTACCTAGCCCTGGAGTGTTACTGGATTTAAGGATAAGTGGGGGTCGTGGTTCAGCAGAAGTTAGCAATGCTCAGCTGCAGCATCAGGTTTTGCTTTACAAGTACCCTTATTTTGGGCTGCCTTTAGCGTCATGCTTAACCCTAATTTTTGTGAGATTCAAGTCGTAATGCTTAACATGCTTAAGTGCTCCAGTGACTTTCCCCATGCATGCTGAAGAAATGAGAAATTACTGATCTTAACAAGCTGCCAGCTGGCCCACACAGCTCCTGGCCTTCCCACAGCCTCTGCTAGATACACGTAGGATCAAACCACAAAATTTAAAATAAAATAGAACAGAGAAGCCCTGGCCATTGTCACAGAGATCTCCATGAGCTGTAGAGAGATGTTCCTGTCTCTTCCAGTTCTACCCAGCTGTCTGTATGACAACTAACCCTTAACCCTTTCCTAGGCATTTCTACCCTCCCACAAGAAGCTTGTCATCTGTATTAGTACAGGTTCTCAGGTGGAACACGTCCTTCTGGTGAAAAAGCACCTGAATCTGAAGTTTTGTGGCAGTTCTGAACCGTATTGGGCAAAAAGCATGACTGGTAACAGCCTCTTAATACCTAAAACCCGAGGACAAATCTTATTACTCTGCCACAGAGCAACAGGCTAGAGAAGCTCTTCTGTTTCTCTTCAGAAAGAAAGAGTATCACGTTTTAAATCACTGTACTTTATCCTGGAGTGTCCGCTGGAAGGAGAAAGATCCGATATTGACACGTTCTTATAGCCAGCCAGCTGCAGCTGACGGGAGAGCAGATCACCCCACGCTCGGGGCTCTACCAAGGGCAGGTCAGCGCTGCCCTTCGAGGGCGAGCACCGCCGGACCTCGCGGCAACGTGAACGTAAAGACACGTGCCCGGGAACTGCTTTCACGGCGTGCCTGTGCGCGCACCCCCACGCAGAATAGCCCACGCGGTGCTGGGTGCCCCGGGGAGCAGCGCCGTGCCCGCCCCACGGACCCGTCCCCGCCGCCGCCGCCAGAGGGAGCTGCGGCCCCACGGTTGGAGGCGCGGCGCCGCCGCCCGACGGGGCGGGCGGGCCGGGGAATGCGCGGGGGATGCGCGGGGGAAGAGGCACCGCCGGGGGATGCTGCCTGCTTGGAAGGCAAGGCCGGCGCCCAAGGGGAAGGGCCCGATCCCGACAGCGTCGCCGTGGGCGCTCCGGGAAGCCTTCGTCACCCCTGCTGCCCGCACATCTCTGCTGCAGGGAACCGTCTGTTTACAGTTCTCCCGCCCGCCCCACCCTTTCCCTCCTCCCCATTTCTTTCGGGTCCCCGTGCCATGTCTCGGTCCTGCCGGCGGTGGGTGAGAGTACCCCCGGCCCTGCCTAAGAAGCCCCGAAGGAGAGGGACGCGTCCCAAGCTTTCCCCGAGAAGGCAGCCCGCGCTTCGGCAGGGTGGGCGCTGGCTCTCGGGGACAGAGTCCGGCCAGCCCTAGGGCCATGCTACCCTCGGGGCACGGAGGGACACAGGGCCCGGGGAGGGCCCCGTGGGGAGGGCTGCGGGGGTCAGAGAGGGAACCCGCTCTGCAGCCCCGGCCCTGCCCTGCGCGGCCCCGGGCCTTCACCTCTCCGCCTAAGGCAGGAGGCTGAATGGATTTCTCTGCCGTCCTGTCCTCCCCCCTTGCTCCTATAGAGTCCAGCAATTTAGCGAGTTCACCAAGCTGTGTCATGCTTCATGACTAATTCACATATTTAAATGGGAACGGTCAAAGCTGGACTATTTGATGCCAGCCAAGCGCATTTATCAGGTCAAAAAAGCTCACAATGGCTGGGGGCTCTGTGTGTGTGCGCGGGTGTCTAATATAAGCGCTTGCTCAGTGTAGGACCAGGAGTCGCCCCACCTCAAAAAAAAAAAAAATCAGGCCCACAAATAAATAAATAAAGCGCTCTGATCGCTTGCAGCTTTCCAGCGCACAGCCTCCCCCTGCTCCCGCCTCCCGGCCTGCCGCGGTCCCCCCCTCGGCCCCCACCCAGTTGTGCCTATAATTTGTGCTTCATGGAATTAATCTGATCAATTACAGCGGTTTTCACGTGGCTGAGCAGTTTCAAAGGTGCCACATTTTATTATCTGCTGACCCCCTGACATTGCAGGTGCAGATTTAATGACAGAAAGAAGGGGGAGGTAAAAAAAAGAGGGGGTTGGTTAAATTAGCCAAATGAACTTTTCTCTCCGGCGTCGCCACTGATATTACCAGAGAGGAGCGTGCGGGTGGGTATTTGTGTAAGATGCGAAAGCCTCTGGGCTGCGCCCGGAGAGGCGATAGCGTGGCCCGATGGGACGGGCCGTCCCGACGGTCGGGGCAGCCCCGGGGGGCTCAGCAGCGCCCGGGCAGCGCCTCCGTAGTGCAGGAAGGGGTGCCACGTTCAAGGAAAACGA
>VWZF01003331.1:65616-80826 GCA_013396755.1 Sclerurus mexicanus
ATAACATTAACCCATGTAACAACCTACAGCTGAACCAACAATGCAGCACCACACAAAGATAAAATGACCAAAAAGAAGTCTGTGGATTCACTACTGGAGAGGGCTCATTTTGAGTTACTCTGGAATAGTTAATATGAATGAAAAAACCTCTCCTTGAAAAAAAGGCCTTAGGCCATGTCCTTAGACAGAAAGGTATTGACATATCAGCTGCTCACTGCTTTATCCTCAAATCTCAGTGGAGCTGTTGCTGAAACGCAACAGGTGAGGAAACCTCAGAGCTGGCAGGTGGAACACAGATTGCTGTGTCTTTAGGAGCACTTGGACAGCTATGAGCTTGCTCATAAATGGGAAATTCTCCTATCCAGAAAAGGTATCTTTTCAGTGGGAGCTAAGATGTTGTTCTCCCTTCCTGCAGATGCACCAACTGCAGGTTTAGAGAGGGAGCTGGCCAAAGGGATCTTCAAATCTCAGTGGAAAAGTGTGACATATCCACCTGGAAGTATTACATGCATGAAGCACCACTCTGCTTTTCAGATTGCTCAGATTATGGATGGGCAACCTAAAAGCTGCTGACTTCAATTCGACACACTTGTGATTTTACTGCATAAACAGAGCTTCTGTCTGGAGTCAGTATCTCATGGGGCATGGCTCCTCAGTTCCACTGAGCATCCTGGAGCATGCAGCATGGGGAACACACAGCTCATCAGACCCCTCTCCATCTGATCTGGGCTCTAGTGTCTACTTCAGCCCTACTGAATACAGCATCACTTGTTCTACTGCATTTACTGAACCATCCAAAACTGCACTTGAGAACTTTCCCACTGATAAATTTGTGAAGAGCGTAAGAGACTTCTCTAGATCCCAGAATCAAAGGTGCCGGAGAAGATATTTTGTAGTCAGTAAATCATATGTAAGTATTTGGTCCCTGACAGCATTTAAATTATCCTTAGTAAGGGGTTTAGATCACTGGAGTAAATCCTTTCCACCCTCCTCTTAGGTCAGGGTTTTCTGTGTTCCAGGGTGCTGATATTTCCCATGAGCTACTTACAAGGATACCCTGCAGTAGCTGATGATTAACAAGGAAGAATGCTCAGTCACTGTTTGCATCTAGCTGAAAATGTTTCACCTCCACACCCTGTCCCAGTGGCTCTTCAGTGCCTCTGCCTCTGACTTCCTTAACTGAGTAAGTACAGCTGCATAAATGCAGTTGTTACAGCTAAGGAACTTAGTATAGTGAGCAATCAGTCTCCAGGGGTTCCCCTGCCTCCCTCCTGGTATTGAAAATGCATCCAACTGCACTGGAGGTGGTCTTCTAGACTGCCTTAATTGCAATGGTTTCCAGGACCTTATTCAGCTGGCCTGTCCAAGATATGCCCTGCAGCAGGAGATAACTCTTCTCATCCAGGGTTTGTTCATCTGCTCTGACTCTGGATGGGGAGTCTGGCCAAGTAGCTGCCATAGGTCATCAGTGCAGGTCCTGCAGCTGATGGGAGGATTCCCACCCTCTTATTGATAGCATGATTAAGAAGTAACACATGAGTGATTCAGAGAGATCGTTGCAGGTCACCTCAGGTAACAAGAGATGGAATATGGCTGTGGGATGTAGCATCTCAAGTCAAGACAAGTACAGAGAAGAGCCAAAATACAGCAGGCAAGGCCTCAGGCAATGTAAGCCAGGTTTGGTGCACTGCCAAGTAGCTGACACACTTCTCAGCATATGAAGAGTTGTCATTCTGTGCCCTGCGTTTTGAAAAGTCCTTTTCAAAGTATATTCCAAAATGTATTCAAGTGTGTGAGATTGAAGAACCAATCGAGAGAAGCAGCAAGATGAATCCTGGTTTCATCCCTGTGGTTGGTACCAGGCTGGCTCAGCAGCTCTGTGATTCTCCTTAAAGCGCAGCTCAGCAGTGATAAATAGCACTAAAAGGGCAAATTCCTCTGCCAAATCAATGCACTGAGATCAGCTGGCACTTACCATTGGGCACACAGCTCTTAAAAAAAAAAATTTACTTTTTGAGCATTTGGAGTAAAGGAGCCACAGCTTTCTAGGAAACCCTGGTTAGTCTATTTTGTACAATAGGACAGTGTTGACTTGTTGCTAGTTTTGTCGGTGAAGGCATCTTCTGTTTGCAAAGGTAGAAGATGAGAATTGGAGCCGAATCTGGTGTCTCAATTTGGATGAGAAATTTCTAGGAGTGCATTTACTTTGGTAAAAGTGGTGAGTCATCAGAGGCTGGAATAGTTCAACCCTGAGTTACTAGGTTAGGAAAAAGACTCTGTAATCTCCAAGTCGTGTGATTCTCCTGTGGTGATAGAGAGCTTTCTTGCGACCCAGGTAAGGATGAGAGAGTCAAAACCAGGGAAATGGTCATGCCTCTGCTTGGCAAGAAATCATATATTGAGTGGACAATACAAGCTGCTGACCGCCAGTGTGAGTTCTTGATCCTACAGACCCACATAGAGATACTGCTCACAGAAGAGCATTGCTGCCTTCTCCAGCATCCATACTTCCATGCTTCTGTGAAATGGGAGCACATTATCAGTTTATAAACACAATTTTCATCATCCCCAAATATAATTTCTGCATATTTCAACTACGCTGGTGGGACAGCAGTACTGCCTAGGGTACATGGCAAATCCCTGTGGCGATGATAGCATCACCCAGCTCAGGTCTGTGCACACTTGAATATCCTTAGTGACCCAAAGCTGTGTGTCAGAGTAGCTCATTGTTTCCTTTTAAATGATGTCCTGGTATATGAGCCCATTTCTTGCACCTCTGACTCTCCAGAGGACCACGGTGATGATGAGCTTTGGACCACTGAGTTGCTTTAGCAATCCAAATAAAAACAAAGGTTGGGACCTCATTTCTATGAAGCGAATCCAGTTCTAGTTACCATGACACCATGACAATCAACTTGTTTACTGCTTCAAGGTACAGTCTAAACATTCTTGGCATGTCATTTGCATAGCAATATCCAGAATGCTTTGTGTCACTCTACTGTATTCGGGCTCTGCAAATGCATTGAAAGGTTTCTTTACACGTATGCTTAACTAAAGAGAAAGAAAGGAAGAGAAAGAAGAAGAGAGCTTCACTTTTGGTATGTTGTTTCATACAAAGTGTAATCTAAACTGTGTGCAAAATTAAACATAAGAGCTGGATACATGACCCCCCTATGTTCTGAGGAAACAGGCAGGGGGGTATTTACCAAACCGAGGGTGGAAAACAACTGAGAAAATCCAGGGTTCATTTTGGCAGAGTATTTAAGCATGTGCTTAACTTTAAACAGGTGATTGACTGAAATTCAGGAAAGAAAAATAGAAAGACATGGAGAAGTGAAAAAAAATAGATTAGTAGAAGAAGAGAGAATAATGACAGGGAGTCAGCTTCACTGTGTGAGCTGTCAGCACTGCAGAAGGGCCAGGAGGGATGTGCAGGGTGAAGGCGGTCTTGGCTGGGGAGAGCTGGTGGGTTGGAAGGATGCATGTAGAGCTGTGCCAAGACATTGTGTACAGGGAAGCCTGTCTGGCAGTGAATGAGGCACCCAGGTATCAGCTAGTATAAACTCATGTAGTTTCTCTGCACTGAATGAAGCTCTGCTTGCTCACCACTGCTGGCAACCTGAGTGTTGGCTTCAACAGTTGTGCAAGCAGGGCTATGAGCTAAACAGAGCCCCAGAAGGTCTCTGAAAGGACAGGGTCTTGGGAGAAGACAGTAAACAGAAAGTGGGGAAAGAATTGTGAATGATGGTAGAGAATGGACAAAAACATGCAAAGCTGGAGCTGGGGTCAGCTAGAGGGATGGGAATTTCACCAGTCAGTGTAGTGGGGGTGAGAGGAGGTAATGGCAGGGAGGCTGAAAGCCCTGGAGGTGATGCAGGAGCAGAACAGGCTTTTAGGGTGCTGGAGCAGCTGGGATTTTGGTTGTGAGAGACTAAGTTGAATAGGGCCAGGGTAGGACACAGACAGGTCACAGACACCATCAGGACCATTTCACTGCAATCACAGGCATCTAGGTAGAAGATGCGAAGTTCAGCAGGTTGGACAATGACAACTCTCCAGGTGTCTTCTCTTCCTTCTGTGCCCATAGCACATCCAGGCTGGGGATGGCTCATGCTCAGAAAGAGCATCTTGATGCCCAGGAACTAGGGACAGGAGTTTCCCCCAACAACAACTTTCGTTTACCTACCCCCTTGTAGAGTATGGTGGTATCCTCCTAGCTCAGACACTTAAGAAAATTCATGTTTGTCATGGTGGCATGGAAGATAAATATCTCTTGTGGATTCAGTGAACTTCTCAGATGCTGTTTGAAAAGTCTCTGGAAGAAAGAATTTATGGAGGAGCACGTTAACATTTCTGTGTCTGCTATAATAAATGATTCTGCAATTCTGTTTACTGCTCATAGCTGAGGCCGCAGGAGTAGACTCAGGAGGCAATTGCATTGCGTGTGAACAGCTTGCTGCAAGATAGCACTTACAGATCAGGCATCTCTGTGGCTACCTCCAGTAGAACACCAGCAAAGAGACAGCTCTGGTTGGGAAGAGTCCTGTCCAGTGTGAAGGTCAGAGTGTAGACTGAATGCAATGGCTCCCGGGTGTGTATTTGTGTTACTCTTCAGGTAACAGCCTCTGCCTCATTCAGTCCACGTGTCTCCTTTGCACCACCTGGCTTGTGGAGTTCTTGTCTCCCCAGACTTACTGATTCCAGTGGACTTTCTCTGAGTTTATATAATACCAAGTGCAAAATGACTGTGACTTTAAAGAAAACCCGAACAACATGCAAACATACATTTTACCATTCTATGTTTAATGTTTTACCATACTGTTCTGGTCTGTCTTGCACACTACAAACCACCCAAATACCTGCACATGTTGCAGGTCTGTATGCATCATCTACTATTCTTTGGTATTTACCTGAGATCTGACTGGAAAGAGGTTTCTTAAAAAAAAACATAAAGGTGTGATCCAAGACACTACAGACTTTTGTAGTCTACCCAAGCCAGGATTATTCAAGTATTATTAGCCCCCCTCCCCCCCCCCTCCACAGGGTATTTGAATATTTTTAAGTCAAACTAAATCCAGGTGTATTTGTGGTCACAGCTATCATGTATTCTCTCCAGATATCTAGCTGTATCTGTCCGCTCTGCTGGTGCTTCAGGTGTAAGTTCTTCTGTCAAGAACCATTTCATGAGCCTGGATGTGTGGCTAGTGATATTTCAGATGTACCAGGGTATCTTACACCCTCATCAGACTGGCAGAAAGGGCCTGCAGCAGGCTCTGCTGAAGCAGTGACTGGAGGCCAAGCCAGACCAGATAGTTCCACCCAAGATCTAACATATATAGTATACACCTGTGTTTAAGCATGGGAGCCACTACCCATCTGGCTGCAAAATGCATAAAATAATGTATTTGTAGTCTGTGGCTGATGCTAATACTTTTAATAATTGGAAGGCCAGTGCTGAGGAAGAGAATAGAGATAGATCTGACAGGACCATATTGAGTCCATCCTGAGATTCTATTGATGTGTTTTTCCAATTTGATAGATATGGACTAGTATTCAATATATGATCAAAATATACACTTTTCCAGGTGTCCTTTGTTGGGAACAAGCCTAGTAGAAAATATCAAGAAGCAAGGGGAAAACTAGAGATGGTTGCAGCAGAATGAGAAAGGGGATATGGCAAACTTAAGAATGCAGATCTTTTTCCTGTTTGCAATCATTGCTACTTCTTTTTTTGGTTAGTTAATTTGTTTGTTTTAATTTGCATATACAAGAGTATATATATGGGTTATATAATATAGAGTATATATAGTACTTCAGGGTAGTTAAGTGTCCAGCACCAGGCAGCCGCCTGCAGTTACAGCCACATTAAGCATCAGGCCCAGCCATTTGCTGTCATCATCAGTGTCAGTATCCTAGGAGATGTCCTGATCTTGCATAATTACATCCTGTTAAATGAGTACTTTGTGTTCATACCAAAAACACTTTCAAAATTAATGTAATTGAGAGATAGCTATTGTTGATGTACCTGCCTTCAAATCATTAGGAATATCATACAAAACCATTTTATTTAGGATCTTTTGTTAACACCCACCTATATGTAATCACATTCACAGATAAAATTATATTGTCATTAGAGAATCAGATCTCATAGCCACCCTCAGGAACCTAAGGATTAAAAATAAAGCCTTGTCATCCCAGTAAATTAATAGGTAAAATTCACTCTAAGTAAACAAGAGTGGAAGGAACATGCAGCTACTCCCAATGTAATGCTATTGTAAAGCAGAGAGTCGTTTGATCCAAACACTGTTCCAGAGCCACAGGGCCAACTTCGACCTGGCACCATGTAAATACATTAACTGCAGATAAACTGAATTGTGGAATTCCTGAGTTAATAATATTAGGTTTGTGGTTAAGAGCAACAACATTTTAAATACCAATGCATATTTTCAACTGTAAACCTGTTTGATGCAGCCTTTATGTGGAATGAAATGAGGTCTAGAGTTAAAAATAAAAATCACCTAAATATAAAAGCCAAATAATGCAAATTAATATTAAATAGTCATAAGTATACAGGCAATTAGTGTTAAAAAGATTCTTGACTCCAAACCTTTGGTTTTTTTCCAGATATCCATAATTTTCCGTGTTCATACCTTGTGCCTATGAAAGGAGAGTGGCTGTGTATGTGATAGGATGAGGTGTGGGACACCCACATTCAGCATTGTCAACGGGTGGAAAAGAGAGCCCTGAACACCAACATCATCCTTTGTCCTCCTTTCCCTTCCAGGATAGCCACTTTTGCTCTGGGACACAGTCTTTAAAGCCTTGATAGCATCCAAAGAGTCTCCTCTCTTCATGCTAGGGCAGAAATAATTCAATTTTAAGATGGAAATATGGTGAAAAAAATAAAATTATATGCTGGAAAATATTCAAACACACTTTGTGCATTTATAAATCTGCTTCCCATTGTAATCAGATGAGACTGGTCATTTTAGATGCTAAAATGCTTAAGTAACTTTTAGAAACCTGCCACCAAAATGGCTAGAGACAGAAAGTTGAAAATTGTCATGTTATGACATTCACTTTAGCAGAGGTGCCCACGCTCTTCCCACAGCAAAATGACTTTAATTTGCCCAACCTCAGAGTCCTTGAAAATGACACTCTGAGCATTTGCTGTAATGATTTCTCACTAAATTAGAAAAATGCCCAACTAAGGAGGGATTATCTCTGCATGTGGATGTGGCATAATGACTGTCAAGTGCACTGAGAGCCCCACTGGGCTTTGCAAGGTACACAGGGTCTGCAGCAGAGGCCAGTGTGCATCGGGGAATATTAATATTGTCTTGTTGGGGGCATCCATTGTGATACTCTACTGCTGTTCAGACAAAATTATACCATACGAGGGAATTCTCTTTGCTACTTTACATATATGAGGTGCATTTTAGAGCTGAGGATTAGTTCCAAATTGTCTGTCTGACAAACTCAGTCCATAAAGGATGCAATCACATGTGCACCCACACTCTGTAATGTGTGCACCCACCAGGACAGCATCACTACAAGATTCTTCCTCGCAGCTTGGCCACTGTGCCTGCGGTGAGGATGTGATAGTGAACTTGGTTTTGCACACCCAATAAGTTTCCCAGCTGCACCCTAGGAGCCCAGCAGCTTTGATTCCACAGGACAAAATGTGTTTGTCCCCCAGGTGTCTGTGCGCTGCTGCTCAGGTTTCACAGCGAGCGAGGAGCAAGCTGGCTGGACAGTGCCACTGCCTCATCATCCCTATCACAAAGGTGAGAAACTTCCCTGTCTGCCTCTGCTCAGCCTCGAAACAGGACTGTGAGGACAAGCTTTTTTTTTTATATCAGAGCTTGTGCCATGAAAGACCAGAGAGATGGTGGGAACGTGCTCGCAGATGAGGACTTTGAGAGCTTCAACACAACTGCCACAATAACACTTCAATAGCAACACTCAAACACTCAGTGCTGGTGTTCCTCCCATCTCGCTGCCAGCCAACTGGCTCAAACCCATGCTGCTGAACAGGCATGAGGAACACACACATGCCTCTACTGGTCCTCGCTGACTTTAGTGCCAGTGCTCTCTTAAAGAGGATGCCAGAGCCCCGGTAAACCCACATTAGGCTGTTTCTGTCTCTATTTTGCAATGGCTTTTCAAAACAAGTCTGATAAATGTGAACAGGATGGGAGGTGAGTGCTGGAGAGTCTGCAAGGCCCTGCTGTGCCAATTAGGGTCCCCTGAGGGGTCTGTCCTCTTGAAACTGGTCCACTGGGGAAGAAAGGGCACACAGGGAACATGATGGGGCCAAGCACTGAGTGAGACTGACTGACTATTGTATCAAGGCTGCATTTCAGTCTCAGACTTGCCAAGTTCATCCCCAACAGCCATGGAAAAGGGAGCCAGGAAGATGATTCCCATGGGGTGTCCTAACTACAAGCAAGCCCTGCCATCCCATCTCAGATGGGTGATGTGGAAAGCCAGCAGAGGAGGAAGCAGGGAGAGAGAAGCCAGAGGTCTAAGGGTTCCAGGAGTCAGTGGGTGAAGGAAGGCCACCAAGATGAAAAGCAGCCTAAACATTTTGTCTATGTGTTCCAATCTGGATAATGCAGCTCCCTAGTGTCACCAAGTCCTTGCAATTTCCAGACAAGGCAACACAAATCAGGCCAGATACAGTAGCGTATGGATACTGCCTTGTGCCTGTCCTTCACTGTCATGTCTACTGCCCCCCTTCCATCATCCTGGTTGTTCAGAGAGGTCCACAGTGTGCCATGAGCAGCAAGGTCATGCTCTCCACTAACACCTGGAGTGGAGCTATAGGAGCCTATAGATCTCCTGGACTCCCAGCTGTACAAAGAGCTTCAGGAAAGGCCAGAAGGTGACACATTAATTTTATGGACAGGAGTTGAGGCTGTTCCAGCAGCGGCAATTTTACCTGCTCTGCCGTCACCTTTGGTGCCTGGGGATCCCAAATGCACAGCTTCCCCCACCAAGCTCAGTCCCTGTGTGGAGCTGTGTTAACCTTCTCCATGGGGAGAAACGACGACATCTCCCTTCCTGGCTCTTCCCACTGGCCTCCGTTGTTTCGGACACGCTCCGGAATGAAAATCAGGCCCCGTCCCGGTGCGGGCAGAGACAGACGATAGCCCAGGGACCCAAGCGCATGTCCCGACCATGAAACCCGCCGGGCCAGGTGGTGCAGCTCGGAGGCCTCGCGGGGAGACCCGAGGCATCGGCTGCCGGTGCAGGGAAGGCCGCTGCACCCACCGAAGGTGGCCCTGGGGGTCCCGCACTCGCGGGAAGCTGATGCCGGTCCGGCCCCGCCGCTGCGTGTGGCATCCCCAGAGCTGCGGGACCTGCCGGCTGCTTCCGACGGGGCTCTCCGAGAGCCACCGGAACGAGACACAGCGCGTAAAATCGGCAAGGCTCTGTCGGGAGACTGCGGCACCCGAGCTGAGCTGACGGAGCCCGGTGGTCGTGGTGGAGGGAGCCCCAGCACGATCGGCCTCAGCCTGGACGGGGTAGCGGGAGGTCGGGGCAGTCCCCTCCGACTGGCTGCGGCGGGCACCTGGAGAGAGGAGCCGAGCCCCGCCGCCAGCCAGGTGTCTGTATTCACCGGCAGCCTTACGTGTCGGTGTGTGCACATTGTGCATCTCTCTCCCGCGGACTTGCCACTGGGATGGGAAGGAAAGGTGTTCAGCCCAGCCTCTCCCCAGCTCGATCTTTACCTTCTCGGGGAGGACCGAGAGAGCCCCCGGGACAGGGCACAGGGGTCCTGCGCACCCCGCACCTGCAGCTCGACCCGGGGAAAGGAAGAATCCCTGCCATCTGCGCTCGCCCTGGGGGGGAGAGTCCTGGCGCCAGGGTACGGTGGAGAAGGCTGGAGAGCGACGGTACTCCCAGCGCGCACCCGCGGACACCGAGTGGATGCTTTCTAGGCGAAGGGAAGGACATAAACCACCAACGAGCTTTTATTGTTGTCATAATCATTATTATCATCGCCATCATCATCTGCACATAAATAAATAAATAAATATCTCCCGGGGGGGGGGAGAGGGACGGAACGGTACAACCACAGTTGTGCGCCCGGCAGCGACTAAGTCGAAACAAAACGGAGAACAATTTTTGAAAGAAAACAACAACAACAATCAAAAAACTGAAAAGGAAAATATAAGAACCCAAAACAGACTTCGACCTTCCCCGTCCGCCCGCTTTCGGGCACCGCCGAGTTACCGGAGGGAGCGCGGACAGTATCTATCCCTCCTGGCGGGCGCGCCTCCCCCGTCACCGCGCAGCATCCGCGCCTGTCTCGGTGCGCGGAGAGATCTGCGAGGAGATTCCCGGGCTCGGGGCTGCGCCTGCGGGGAGACGGGTGAGAAAGCGCTACGGAGGGACGCCTGGGGTCCTGGGGAGCATTTTATTTACAACAGGGTGACAGAACACCCGTCTCCATGGGCCGGGGATCTAGAAAGTCGAGAAAGTCCTTCGTAAATTACACAAATTATACAAAACAGTATAAAATCCTTCGGCTGCATGTCAGCACCGGGGCAGGCAGGACTCCCTTCCCTGCTCTCGCCACAGTTCCTGGGGAGCCGGGGTGGGCGTGCGGGGGGCTAGGGCGTGACTGTGAGACCTCTGTCGTCCTTCCCCGAGGAGGACGGAGACATGCGCAAGTCCTCGTCGTCTTCCGAGCACTTGGTGGTGGAAAGGGACGAGCATTTGCAGCTGTGGCCGCCCCCCCCGCCCCGGTGGGAGCTATTTTTGCCTTCTTTCTTGTGCTTGACCCGTCGGTTCTGGAACCAGATCTTCACCTGCTTCTCGGAGAGGTTCAGGTAGGTGGCGATCTCGATTCGCCGCAGCCGGGAGAGGTACATATTGGAGGCGAACTCCCTCTCCAGCTCCAGGAGCTGTGTGCTGGTGAAGGCGGTGCGCATCCGTTTGCTGCTGGGCAGCTGGCTGGACGTGCTGTCTGGGAACGGAGCAGAGCGCACTGTCAGGACCTGCCGGACCCGCCGCCGCCCGCCCCGCAACGCCAGGCATCCCACTGAGCCCTCCCCGCCGCCCGCCCTGCGGGGAGCTGTTGACCCCGCAAGCTGCTGCCAGGCTGCAGTCCGTGCTCACGGGGTACCGCGGCCGCCTCTCGCCGCTCGCACAGCCTGGATCGGAGGCTCGACGGGCAGCACAGGGCTCCCGCTGCGCATCGTCCGGGGCACCGGCGGGAATAGGTGCCGGGACTCCCCGTCCAGCCTCCTAGTGCTGTGCAGGGACCCCGCTCTCCGTATTCCGTCGGCAGGGTCCCTCGGGATCGCCATCACCTCCCGGGTTCACCGCTATCATGCAGATATCATGCACCCCCCCGCTCCCACTCCTGCCGCCCTTACCCACGGAGATGCAGTGGAACTGCCGAGGGTCGGGCAGCGGGTAGGCGCCCTGGTAGAGCGCCGGTGCGTGCCCGACGCTGACGGCGGAGACGGAGTGCTGCTGGCGGGCCAGGGGCGAGTGGCAGTACTGGGAGCCGAAGGGAGGGAAGGAGGCCTTGATGAGGGGGATGGCGGGCGGCGGCGGGTGCAGCTGGGAGGCGGTGACACAGAGCGGGCAGACGCAGAGCAGCCCGGCCTTGCGAGCGTGGCAGGCGCCGGCCGGCAGTCCGGGCAGCGGGTGCGAGGGGTGCACGGCGTAGGGGAAGAGCGGCGGCGGGCTGCCCTCCCCCTTCTTCTCGCCCGCCTCCCGCAGCACCAGCGAGTCCACCAGGAAGGAGCGCGGCATGGCCCCGCGCAGCCCCCGCGCAGCCCCCGCGCGGCGCCGCTGGCCAGCCCGAGTGGTGCTGAACGGGGCCCGCCGCCGCTTTAAATAGCGCCCGCGCCATGTGATGGCGGCGCCGGGCGCTCAATGGGCTTTCTGTGGCTCTTCTCTTGGCATTCACGCCGCACGCTCCCTCATTATTTCCCTTGTTAACTAAATGAACTGCATAATGTACTCTATTCTTGTCGACCCCACCCACGCCGTAGCAGGCGGCCTCTCCCCTCCTCTCCCTTTCGCGGGGTTATTTTCTCATTCTCTCGCGATTTAATATTCTTTTCTTTCTCTTTATCGCTCTCTTTCCCTTTCAGCCCAGCTTTCAGCCCGCTCCCCCTTGTTTATTTTGCCGGCTGCAGCCGCGGTCTTCGCCGGCGCCAGCTTCCCCTGCCAGCCCCCCGCGCCTTTCCCACCTGTGGCACCAGGTCGGCCCCCCAGCCCCGACGGCCTCTTTCTCTCTCTCTCTTCCCTGGCCTCCGGGATGCTTCTTACCCACTACCGCGACAGCCGCCGTTCACTGTCCCATGTCTTTGTTCCCAGCCCGGTGCCGGGACCTGCCGCTTTATCGCTGTCGCCGCCGTCGGGCGAAACCCCCGGCCACAGAGATAAGCCCGGCGGTGCTCCATGGGCAGGGATATCCGCCAGGCCTCGGCGTGGGCGTGGGCGCCCGGGCACAGATAACGGGAGCGCCACAAGCATCGCGGCTGCACTGATGCGGGTATAAAAAACCTGACACACAGATACGGCTCCGTGTCGGAGGCACCCGCGGCGGGCGCTTCAGCGGAGGGAGAAGAGGCGCTCGACACATTCCGCGTGTCTTTACACCTGGTCCCTCTGCCCGGTCTTAGCACCTGCCATCGATAACACCTGCCATCGCACCATCGCGCTCCACGTGCGGCGGCCACGGTCCCGGCCGCGACCAAACCACGCTAGCTCGACCCCGCATCGCCGCGCACGAGTGCGCCGGGGAGTCCCTGAGGCAGTGGGGACCGACAGGGAAGCGACTCGCTTCTCCCGAACGATGGGATTTAACTTAATACACTGCTGCGGTGTCTGGATGTCTTAGCACGGGGGTCTGCAACGCTCACGGCGGTCTCCAAAGCGAGGGCGCCTTCGCCAAAGCTAACGCGCACCGGCGCTGCCCCGCGCAGCGGCACCCGGCGTCGCACTCCCTGGAGCTTGTTGGTTTAGTAGGTGAATAAGGAATGCTAACAAATAATAATAATAAATAAATCACTGGGGAGTATATTCGTCCCCGATTTTCCCGTTTAATATACGGAGAATAAAAAGGCAAACGCATCCGCCGGCTCCTGTCAAAACGTGGGGAGATTGCTCGCTACAGTAACCTCCCCGCCTCGAAACTAAATGGACTTTATTAAAAGGGGGCGAAATAAAGCGAGAAGGGAAGTAAAAGCCTTGAAAGCAGGTGTCTCCGGCTGTGCAGGGGTTGTTGTGTCTGCGGTCATATTTCTCACTGAAATCCGAGGAAGTTTTGACGAGATACTGTTGATGCCCGAGCCTGAAAATGTGCTGATGTACATAAATGAAAGGCGAAAATTACAGAGCGAACAAAACCAAATGTTAATAAAAATTCAGTCCCGCAATGATATTGAAGGGATTCCCAAGTGTCCTTCCCTAAAAGCGTTAATGGGGCTTGGGTTTTTTAATTTGTTTTATTTTTAAGGAAAAGGTATTTTAAAACATTTTCCGCAGGAGCTGGCGCCCGGGAAGGGGAATGTCTCCCGGCTGAGAAGTATTTCGCCACCGGGGGATAGTGGATTCAGCCTTATTCCGAGGGATTCCCGCTGCCCAGGGGCTGAACCCCTGGGCTCCGAGCCGCAGGGAGGCAAAGGGTTAACAGCTTCTGAATGCACACCAAGCCCAAAGCTACTGGGAAAGAATATCCAAAAAAATAACCAGTTTTTTTTTTCCAGCCGCTGGACCTTATTGAATGTCATTGAAGAAAGTTTTGAATGCCAGATAAAGAGAGGCGAATTAAAGTGTGTGACAGCAGAGGATAAGCAAACACAAAGAGAACTCTGTCACACTTTGGGCAAAATCCGTGGGCTTTTTACCAAGCCTCTTCGCTATGATTGAATTAAGTAATAGGAAAACATTTTCTTTCAGTTTAGAGCCATTAGACAAAAACTTCAAAGCGAATAACACTTTTTAATGTGCAGCCCAACAATGGAATCTGTTTTGTGCTGAAATGTTTAAATGGTTTGTTGTGCAACTGTGGGCTGAAATAACCTAGACTGCAGCAAAATAACATCCTTCAGGCCGTTTTATGAGCGTTTGAAACTAGCACAGATCTTTAATCCCGGCGCTTTAAACCAGCCCCCCTCTCTGTCTTTTTTTTTTTTTNTAATAGTGGAAATTCTCCTCGTATATTTACTATCTCGAACCGATTGCCACTAAACGAAAACGGCACCGAGAGCGGGGTAAAGAGATCGGCCGGCGGGGTAGGCACAGCAGGCGGCTCGGAGGGCGCGGGGGGAGTCCCTGTCGGGGCTGTGGGGCCGCCCCCGCCAGGACCAGCCTCTGCTGCGTGGGGCGGGCAGCGCGGCTTGCCCCGGCCGCGCGGGGGGTCCTGTCGCGACAGGGTCCCCGGTGGCACCGGGAAGTACGGGAGCTCGGGCTCCGGAGGGAGAGAAACGCCGGGTGGTAATTGCTGCCCCCGCGCCCCGCAGTCGCTGTCACTCCCCCCCAGAGAAGGGGATAAGGGAGAGCGAGGCATGAGGGTGCGCATCAGCTGGGGGACCCTCAGGGAGGGGAGCGTCAGGAGTCATTGTGGGGGATGAAGGAGAGGGAGGGCAACAGCGTTAACACTGCGTGAGCCGTGTCTTCCTCCTCGGGGGCTGGGTGGCCTACACCACCGCTGCCTGCGAGGGGAGAAGGTGTCACACTGCCGCTGCCTGGGGGTGACTGTGTGGACATCGGCTGAAAAGAGCTCCCTCAACATTCTGAGGGACCAGCCGTCATTGCCTTTTGTGATGAGGGCCTCTCTCTCTGGGACGGTTGCTGTTACTCTCTGGGGGTGAGAGGTGACACACCATTAATTCCTAAGGAGAGTGTGGAGAGGTGCATTGGTCTGGAGAGAAGGGGAGATGAGAATGGACTCTAGCTGGGGTAGGATGGAGTCACTATTTCCAAAAAGACCATGTCCTTGTTAGCTGAGAAGGGCTAATGATTTCTGAGCCTTACCAAAATGTAAATCAAAGCCAATTCTGAACCACAAGCCACACGGCATGTGGTGGATTGTCCCAAGAATATGCCTTTTTACATTGGAAAACACAGACAGGAGCAAGCCTATGAGATACCTGTACACCCCTTCAATTAGCTTGACCACAGAATGATTCTGAGTTTACTTGAATAACCAGAAATAGTGTTGTTGTTTTTTTTTTT
>VWZF01003331.1:80844-140255 GCA_013396755.1 Sclerurus mexicanus
TTTAAAAAAACTCGGTCTGTTGGTAGTTTTTTTTTTTTTTTTTTTTTTTTTTTTTTTTTTTTTTTTTTTTTGCTGCTGTGCTTGCTTCATTGGTCTCTTGTTGTACAGGACTAACTGCATGAACAGATATCCAAAACATGTTATTTTTGTCTACTTACTCAAACCATGCTTTGTACAGAATGAATGTTTCCTGGGGGCTTATCTTGCACACTGGCACAATGGGGCCTGTGTGACCAGCGAGTTTGACAGTGTTTATTTCCACAGCATCTCAGAGGAGAGGTGGAGCAAGCTCTGTTCTGCTGATGGACCACCAAGATGAAGTGATGATGTCTGGTACTCTTTGAGACCAGCAGATGATGCTCGTGGAGTGCTTGTGCTATGTTCACATGAAGCTCTATTTGAAAACTTCTGTGTGTATTTATATATTTGGTCAAATACTAGAAGCATTTGTCACCCTCAAAGCCAGCGTTCAGGGAAGGGAAGGAGCCAATGAGAAGCACACAAATATTGAGTATCTTTAATAAACCTGTACCCAAACTTTTTATCACGAGCTCAGTGATCTACTTAGCACTGTCTGTGAGTACCAGTCAGAAGACAGGCCATATCACGTCAGACCAGAAGGCCATCTACAGCCATAACTTCTCTGCAGCAGTGACTGTAGTAGAAATCTAAGAAAGTCTATGGGAAAACAAGAAGTGTAGGGTGATCCTTCCATGGTTTACTACTGGCTGTCAGTGATCAGCAATAAAAGGGAGTCCAGAAACATCGACTGTATTTGTGTTTAATCTCAGTTTTTCTAAAATAAATGTTAAACCATAGGGTTAGGTTTTTTTCCTTTTCCCCCCCCCCATGAATTTGCAATAAGTTTTCCTTCATCTCCTGTCTTATCTATCAATTCCTTCCAAAGTTATAATTTAATGAACTTGGTAGCCTACCAACAATGGTTTTAAAGGGGACTTAAAAAAAGAGGGAGAGACTATTTACAAGAGCAGATAGTGATAGGACAAAGAGTTTAAAATGAAAGAGGAGAGTCTTAGATTATATGTTAGAAAGAAATTCAGAGGGTAGCGAGACACTAGAACAGATCACACAGAGAAGTTGTGGATGCTCCATCCCTGAAAGTGTTCAAGGCCAGGTTGAATGGGGCCCTGAGCAACCTGGTTTAGTGGGTGATATCCCTGCCCATGGTGGCGGGAGCTGGAACTAAATGATATTTAAGGTTACTTCACACCTAAACCAGCCTGTGTTTCTATGATCCAGCCCTGCCACATTTCCGTCATGGTTCATTCAGTTTCATCTAGTTTCCATCACAAGCTATCAAGGAAATAGCTCATCTTGCCAGTAAAACCTGTCCCATAGGAGGATCAAATCAAAGCTGCTTTTTCCAGGATCTTTTATTTTTTTTTCCTATGATCATTTTTCACAGTAGATATCGAGGGTTGAGATTTGCCATTTAAATCTTCTTCAGTCCCATTGCTTGCTAACAGTGTTAGTCTAAAAGGGAGTCCTGTACTCATCTTCTAAGAAGAAAATTTGCTGTTCTGCTTCTCTTCCTTGATTTGACCTTTCACCGAGGAGGAGGTGTCAAAGAAGCAGCTGGACAGAAATGGTGAAAAAGTTAACAGGAAAAGTAGGAATATGTAAAAATAAATAACGTAAAATAACCTTTTGCTTTTATAGAGGGACCACATTTCAATTTGCTGGTAACCTTATAAGAAAAAAGTCCACACAGGATGGAGAAGCGCTTGAGAATAATGAAGACAAGGAATTGCAAAAAAGGACCTGGATATTAGTTCTGTAGATATGGTTAAATTATGAAATTAGAGATATAGTCCTTCAACCTCAGAATCCATCCTATTTCCCATCTTTTTTTTTAACTATTGTCTTCTCCTTTATCCAAATTTCTCACCTTTAAATATTGAGTCCTCTACAAACTGAAAGGTTTTAGGTTCTCTTTGAGAACATCCAAGGGAAAATTCTGTCATATTGTATGGTAATAAACCATATCATATCAGTTATTTATATGAAGCATTTGAACAGTTTTCTGTTGCTGATGTACTTGTTTTCAGTTTTAGTCACATTCATGTAGCAACCGTATTGATCTGAGGCAGGTGTACTTGAGGTTATGGGTACACTGATTTCAGTGCTGGCTTCTTGTGCCCATCCTGGCAGATTTGGTGGGTTTTGCAGTGGTTGTGGTTATTGCTGAATGAGTCATCTGGTTAGTGCATTGTGATGGAAGAGAGACAAAAAAAGGTCTATTAGATTCACTGTTAAAGATCTTGCTTCAACTTTTAAGTGAAGTTGTACAGGAAGCTGACAGAAAAAAAGGACTTTTCCCCTGCCATTTAAAAAAAGAATACCAAAGAGCTGAAAATGTTGGAGCCAATAAAGTCACTCAAGAACAAACTCCCAGATGGAGTTCCCCAACACACAAAGGCATTTCTGAGATGCTTTCGCAATGCTGCTATACAGCTACATGCAGAAACGTACTCTGAGTATTGCCAACAGAGGAATATGGCGAATAGAGCAGGGTGTTTTGCTCTGGATCAAAGGCTGGTATATTGCACATGGTGAGTAGCAAGGCTGTGAGAAAAGAAGGAGTCTGGCTTACCTGCTCCAGTATTTCCTGGCCGTTGCTGGTGGCATAGTGACAGAGCCTGAAGTTCCAGATCAGAACTGTGTAGCTCAGTTCCTTCTTTGGTGTTGACAAATATATGTTCTTCAAGTGTTTATCACGCATGAAGGTGAAATGATTATTCTAAGTGTTTATTCAGCTTGTGTAAAGCTGACCTCAACAAGGTATGTTAATTCCTTAAACTTGCCAGTCCTGTGGGCATACTGAGAAAAGGAACACTTTGAACTGGCAAAATAATTTTCTTTTCATCACATTTTGAAGATTTAAAACCTCCTTTTGAACACAGTAGAGTATCCAGAACATATTAGGTCACATGTGTTTGTGTCTGCATGTCTGGACATTAACCAGCATAATACACTGTTAAATACAATTGACATATGTTTATAGGATGGGAGAGTACAGCCATGCATAGCCATATTGTGCCAATTTTTTAGAAATAGTTTCCTGGAAGTTGAATGCAGTCATTTGTTGATGTCCTTACATTTACATGGAAATCTTCCAGTTCATGCAGAGTATTTTTTAGGGACACAAAACAACCACTGGTTAATAAAAACAACGTCAGGGATATCCAAGTCAGTATATGGCAAGCATATGTGTTGACACTGCAGTTTTTGTGTATTTCGAATGCAAGTAAAGCCTGTGAACTTCGTTCTTCTGCTTCTTTGTTTTTGTAAGTATGATGACCCAACACATACTAAGTTTGGATTTGTAGTTGTTTTAGTCTGTCCTGAATTGGTAACAGACCTGGGAATTTTCCTGCTCAAAATGTGAACATCACAAATCTGACTTCATGCCCTTTTACTGTTGGTTCCTCATGTTCCACATTTGGAGAGTGGTGTCAAAGACTCTCCTGCCCTGTGGCCCTGTGTACCTGATGTGTAGAATCCCAGTTGAGCTACCGCTGGAGATGCACATGAGCAAAGAAGCTCAAGGTATCTCTTGAAAGAGCTTATTTCTCAGCTTTAGCCTAGTGCCCCCATCCTTCCTATTACAGGCTAAAGTGGTTCAGTTCATTATGCTTCAGCAACACTGTCTATCACATGGTCCCAAGCAGAGCTCTCCTATTTTTGGAAGACAGTCCACAGATGTGTGCTTTGATATAAAAAAGATTGTCCCAAAATATGGATCTTACGCCAGAGAAGTTCAAAAGGAAGGCAGTATACTCCAAAATACAAGGTGGATATCATGGACTTCTGGAATCCCATAGAGCTTGTCAGACCCTTGAACTTCAACTCTTGCAGTTTGTGTGAAATACTTAACCTATGAAAGCATAAATTTATGACCATATAAATGTTTATTGGCAGTCATTCAAAATATTCTTTAACTCTGGTAAGAAACTAAATAATCTTAGTCTTTCTACTGTGGGTACATAAATTCTTCTCAGTGTGTTACCTTCCACTGTATCTGTTATAGAGATATAGAGAATGCACTGTTTTAAGAGGAGGGAGTCTACATAAGAGCTGGTCATTGTTGGCTCCCTTTGTAATCAATGGGGAGAAACATGTACCTGCATGGAGGCATTCATTTGATTTATTTCAGAAATCCTTAAAGTTACAAAACAAACAAACAAACAAACAAACAAAAAAGCAAAAATAAAAACCCCACCAAAAATGCCTACTTGATGAATAAAGAATCCCAAAATGCCTAACTGCCTAACTCATGCCTGTGCCCAGTTGAAGCCCAGTCATGCTCTCTCTCTGTACTGTTCTGCCTCAGCGTTGCCTTTTCTCACAGATGGAAGCTGCAACTCTTTGAAGCATGGACTCTTCATGATCCATGGAGTTGCACAGTGTGGGCTTTGTGGAGCCCTCTGCTCCCACTTTTGACTTTTATGTATAACTCATTGCTTTTCTGACACTTCTTGAAGCTTTTATAGGTGAGGTCAGAGCCTTTTAACTCCACTCCTGTCTAGAGTATGAAAACTACTTAGAACCCCGTGTGGGTTTGGTGTCCCTGTCCTGGGATACCAAGATAATCCATTAGATTTTAGTCAGAAATTCCTCTTTCCTCTGTATTTTCTAACTTTTACCCCAGTTTTTCAACTTTACTCCTTCTTTGGATGCTTTTGGTACTTTTCCTTCTCTTCTTCAGTGTCTGTAATTTTCTCCATTGCCATCTTTCCTTGCTGTCTCTCTTCTCCTCTTTAGCCAGATCACTATCGCAGTAAATGGAACAAAACTTCTAATAGTTTTTCATCCAGAAGCGTGAGAGGAAAAGTTTAAGTCTGAAATCTTCCAATTATCACCTCCAAAAGATAAAACTAGGAGGGTTGATAATGTCTTCCCCAAATTTTTCAGATTGCTGATGCAGGGCTAGGGATGAGGGCAGGGGCGGGGGGAGGGGAATAAAGACTATACCACAAAAGGACAGTATTTTGTCTACTGCATATTGGGAGACTCTACTATCTTGGCCACAGACACATAAAAATAAATGATAAGCTAATGCTGCCATAAACAACAGGCTGGAGGAAAAGCAATGTTGCAATCAGGAAAGATGAGAAGATAAATTTCGGAAACTTCTACATATGGCAGGAGATTAATTGTGCCCAGAGGTGAATAAATACTTAGACCCAACCTACAGCACCAAATGAAAAAGCTCAGCAATTGCACAAATTGTCCCTTGAATTGAAATAATTTCCTTCATGGTTAAAAAGAGCTGGAAAGGCACTGGAAGAGGGGTAGGTATGAGAATGCTCCAAACCCAGGCTGTCTTTTTGCATGTACACTTAATGTACACACACACCAGCGCCTAGAACATCTTCTTTGCTAGGTAATACCCTGGCCAAATTGCTTAAGGAAAAGCCGAGAGACTCTCTGCAGGAGGAACATCATTATTACAGCAATGTCTGAAGGGTGAAACTATGTCCAATACATATCCTTCAGCTGTTTTGTAATTAAAATAGCCACAGATTTGGCTTGATCCACCAGAGAAAGCAAGGTCACATAAAGGAGTTTAAATATCTGCTCACCAGTGTTGGCATGATATAGGTACCTCTTCCGCAGCCACCTCTGTGTCTGGCAGAAGGCATGCAGTGCAGAGCTCTCTCTGCAGCCTTTGTGCCACCCACAAAGACTCCTCAGCACTGACAAAGGGCAGAGCAAGGAAAAGTGGCACTAACCCTTCTACTTTCATTTTCAGTTTTATCCCCTTTGACAGATGAGCTGTCCTACACCGGGAGAAAAACAGATTGAAGTGTGCCTGCCATGAGTTTCCATCACACTTGTCCTGTGGATGCTCTCTGTCTTTCATTTAAGCAAATCCCTTCTTTTCCAGCAGTGTAATTAACCTAATATCAGGAAAGTTCTTCCTCTGTTCAGAAGGGGTGGGAGATTTTTTGCCACTGGTGGTCTCAAAACTACATCTTCCCCTTTGGAGCTGAGGCAGTGAAGGAAGGCTCCTGAGCCCAATTTGCTTTGCTGTTCTAGGCAGGATTCTAAAGCATCTCAGTATAGGAAGCGCCTCTCTCTTAAGGAAGGGCAACAGCACTTCGGAGGAGGCAGTGATGAGCCTTGATCTTCCTGGCTTCCTCCTTCAGTACTGCAGTCATTTTGGTAGCTGTAGCCCATAAGTATTGCCCTTACTGTCATCCCCTTTATGAAGTTGCAGTGCCCTCTCTTTGCCCAGGGTATTTGCCTGGGCAGATCTCTTTTCAGGTACCACCTTTTTCACCAGCTGGTCCATCTGTGCTTTGGTCAGAGTGCTGTCTTTGGCTTACAGATGCTCAGTTTGTCTCAGCAGAGATAACCAAATCATTTGCAGCACTGAGTGCTCCCACAGAGAGAAAGCCATATAACAGCTCTCCCTTATTTTAAACATTTTGGAAGAGTGATTTTTAGATTTCATTACTAACCATTTTGTTAGCACACACTTTTTGGCTTCACTGTGGTACTTACCATGAAAACTTACCTTAATATACAGGATTAGCAGAACTTCATGAAGTACAGCTGTTCAGCATCCCACGAGGTACAGTGCACAGCATTTATCATTTTTCATGCAGAGACACATATACAGAGGCAGACAGTGAATGCAAATATGTGTCTCTCCCAAGGCAGCAGAGCTGCAGAACATTTTTTGCAATCTAAATTAGATCTAAATCTAAAATACCTTTCAGACATATCATCCCATGTAAAGCCTGCCCAGAAGTAGGCTGAATACCCTGTATTAGCAGTGAGGGCTGCTAATACAAAGTTTTCCACTCTCTGAAAAACAAAGTCAAGGAAATACAAAAGACGCCCATAAAACAAAATGAAAAAAAAAGGAATCTAAACCACAAACACACACAAAAAGATACAAGTCTGAGTCTGAAAATCACCATTGAGGCTTCCATGAAGCCTACAAGCATGCAGAACATAATTCAGCTTCTTGTTGGCTAGGTTATTTGACGGGGATCAATATAACACTGCAATGCTCTTCTGAGACCAGTTCATTCTGCAAGATATGAGTGTGTGCAAAGGGAAGAGCCCTACCACTCCCAGTTTCAACAAAGATTATTTTTACTATTTAAAATTTTACAGTAAAAATTAGGTAATAATCAGGAGAAATTCTCCCTTAGTCATGAAAAAATGTCCCCCAGCAGTCTCACAGAACAGTTCAGGAGAGAGAGGCACATACTTCATTAGAATTAAAAACTAACAAAGGACTTCAAACAAAAAAATAACCCGTTCATTTGACACTTTTTAAAAACGACAAATTTGGGAAAAAAGAAAATTTTCACAAAAATGCTGCTATTAATGATTCATATCCCATTTGTTTTTTATTTCTCAGACCAGCATATCATATGTGCTCTGTCACTGTTATTCTCTGTTGCTTCACATCAGCCACTGGAAAAGAACAAAATGAGAAGCTCTGCCCAAGAGGCATGTGAAGTGGACTACAACCTGTAAAACGTGGGCATGAGGACCTCAACCAGTTACTGGGCCCTCAAGAAGCAGCAAAGCAGTGGCATGGTGGAAACATTTGGTCAAAGTCTTGCTCGGAAATGGTCCCTCATCTGAAAATGGAAGTAGATGATGGGATTGCAGAGGCTTCAAGCTACACACTTGCCCTTGCTGGTGGGGTGGGTACAGCCTCAGAAGATAAAGGATATTCACTCTGGGGACAAGAATGTTCTCTCCACAGCCAGGCCATCCAAATTTACCATGCTGAGCCTATGACTTTGTTTCCAAGTTATTGAGTGGATGGAAAGCTGAGCTACAATGGCAAAGTAATACATTTAAAAACTAAATATTGTTTATTTTACTCCTTATAAGTATCCATGCTTTGACCCCTTTGCCGAAGAGATAACAAGGAGCTGGGTCTCTAAACTCAGCTTTCTGTGCTGGGACATTGCTGACAACCACGAGTGTGACTTGCACAATACACATATCAGTTCTGAAAGTAGGAAAGCACTGAAGAACAAGGGTGTTAGAGCCCAGAAACAAGCAAAGTCCCATTTCCATATTAAGTGCAGTACAATACATCCACTTTGCTATACAGACTTGATGAAAACAATGGTATTTTTAACTTTTGATGACACTAGGAGTAGGAGAAGGCTCTGAATTTACAGGTTTTACATTGGTTGACATTTTCTTTTTTTTTATTGGTATTATTAGAACAGAATAAACTTGTGAAAGGTAAGGACATAAGATCAGTGCAATTGATTAATATAACTAATAAAAGACACTTGTCTTTTTATGACACAAGATGAAAACCAGACACAAACGTACTTTTGAGGTTTTTTTCTGCATATGTCTCAAAGGTTCCTTTGTCCACTTTCTAGATTGCTCCTAGAAATGCCTTTCTCAAGTGGTGATTATTCATGGTTTCACAATGGACATGGAGGTCACTATTAGAATCAAAAAATTAAAACCTCCAAATTTTTCTTTTGCCATTAACTTCTAATATGGAACAAAAAAAGTCTTTATTTCCTTCAATAATAGATAAGGGTCAAAGGCTACACATTAAAATCCCCTCCATTAGGCACAGTCAATTGAATTTTGAAGTTGGGTATTCTATTCTGGAGTCTTGGTTGGGAACTAAAAATAAGAAAAAGTCACATTTCCTGGAAAAAAAAAAAAAAGCCTGAGGACAAAGGGACCTGCTCACAAGTGTTCACACGACTCTGGGCTATAGCAGCACTACAGACCAGGTTCTGACTCTTAGCTCTAAGGAGGCAGTGATGGATGATGTCCCAGTGTGAAGGCTGAGCAGTGATAAATGAGGCAGCCATGCTGAGCACACTCAGGGTAGCATGGTAGTTTTACAACACATCATAAAACAACACTGGCTGCTGCTTTGATGGACAAAACTCATGGAGACTGGAGAGGAAATATCAGCTGTCTGTGACAAGGCATTGGGAAGTTCCGGCTGGCAACTGAATACAAACAAGAATACAAACTGAATACAAACACCTTTGCTGCTGCTTCTGCTGGGACAGCAACAACAGACATTTTGTAGGCAAAGACAGCTCACATCTTTCCTCTGTGGATGGCCATCAGGGGGCTGTGGGTTAAGAATGTTAAGCAACCCAGGAGACAAAACCTCTGAGGTATTTTGAGCCTCGGTCTTAGACACATAGATGTGTTGGGACATTAGGGACCTTGCTGCTGGACTTTGAAAGAGCCACATGCCAAAGCTGTGTGCTAAAAAATTCACAGAGATTAACTGAGTCAGTTCATGTTTTCACCAGTCCTTTATGTGTATTTTCCTTGATGAATGTAGGGCCCTTAAGCCTGGGTGAGAGAAGAGTCACTGGCTGATACATCTCCACTCACAGGGGACCCATCTCTCAGACCTGCAGCTCTGTGAGAGCAACCAGGGACAGCACTGGGTCCAGCTAACACAGGGAGCTGGTGTGGGCAGCTGGGGGCTGGGGGGAAAGAGGTGTTGAAAAGGATTAAAACAAAATCAAAGTGACAGCCCTTTGCTAATGCCTATTTTGTTGTCTTAGTTGTTGACCCTGGATGGCACAGAGTGGCATGGTAAGAAAGCAAGGTGAGTGAGAGTTCAAGATACCAAAGCATGGGCTTAGCTGAACAACCACTGTCTGGGTTTGTGCTGGAATCTAAAATCAAACATACAGTCTCTGACACACAGAGGGAGGGGAAGAAGGAGGAAGGAGAAGGCTAGCTGAGCCTCACTGCCAAGTGGGAACCAAGAGCAAATACCCTCTGAAGGTGGCCCCAGCCTGTCCCTGGAAGTACAGGAGTGTTCCTCTTTGTCTGGCACTCACTTAAATGTAGAAGGTACTAAATCTCCTTCACAGAGCTCCAGAAATACCTGGCACAGTCATTGACTGTGTAAGAGTGGGAGTCATCACATTCACCCTTGGCTGCCCAGAGTGAAGAGGAAGCAAGTCAGCTGGGCTCTGCTGTAGCTTATGGAGGGAGGCATCACCAGCCATTAACTAAGCCCCCAGCAGGGCAACCTCATTTCCCCAGAACCCCATCCTGAAACTCAGCCACACATATCACCTGTCAGAGTCACTCTCTGCCTCTGAGCAATGACTGTAACGACACTGCAGTTGCATTATCCAAGGCTGAAAATTCTCCTACACATGCCTGACTCCCACACGTGAGCACAGTGTTAAGAAGTTAAGAAAGTGCAGCAGTTCTCAGAGGCAATACTGAAGACAGAGAGGTTTGAAGACAACTTTCAGTTCCTTTTGTCCTCCACAAAGTCAGAGTATTTTTAAAAATGGCTCATCCTTTATTCAATTGCACAATTTAATTTTTCTTATTTGATAAAATTTATCCTGTGTAATGGGCTAGATAGATGACCTCATGTATCCCTATAATCCTGGCCTTTTTTAAAATCCCTAACTTTCTTGATTCTGTAAATGTGTATGTCATTGGGGTCTAGGTCCACACTGAATACAACATACAGCTAAACTGAAAAAAATAAATCTTTACAAGAAGAAAAATGGAGATCAGGAGCATGGCACCAGTGAATAGTGACCCAAGAGAAATAAATGGAAGTATCAGTTTTAGGAGAGAGAGGGTTGTCCTCCAGGCTTCAGGTACTGAATACATCTCCCCTCACACTGAGCTCAGGGTAAAACCCCTACACAGAAGTATCTGACTCTCCTGCCCAGTCTTCCCCAGACACCAACAGCAATGTGGTTCTAAGAAATGTACGCAAAGATTCAAAAGTCAGATATCAAAGGGAGAAAAACACACTGGTGGAAAGTATCAGAAACCAAACAAATTAAAACAAGTATGCCGTCCTGTACACAGTCTGCTGTGCCTGCTATCAGGAAAGTTCATTGGTAGACACATCTGTATCACAGATTGCTTGGCACCTCTCCTTTGAAAAACCCTTGGTCCCACCTCTTGTCAACTCACTGGCCTGTAATCCTGAAGTTTGGACTACTCAAATTTGTGTGATATGCGTGACTACAGATGGTCCAATAGTAAGTTGGACATTTCTGTGAAAAGTACATATTTCTACCCATGTTTGATGCAAAATTTTTATTCACCATGAAGTGGTAAAAGGACTAGACCTTCCCTAGAAGGGAATTTCTGCTCCTTCATTGTGCCTAAGGCGTACACGGATGAGTAAAGATGCCATGAACTCTGAGTTTGGCTTGATACCCTGGGCTCTCAGAGCACTCTCTGTGCAAAGCAGGGGAGAAGGAAGCACACTTCAGACCCATGAATTGCTAAATTGCAATTCAGAGCAAATGTTGCCCTACGGCTGCCAAAGTTGAATGCAGAGGAATAAGAAACCTGGATCCAGTCCCAGGCAGGGTATGTTTGGTCTGATGCAAACAAACATGTTTGCATTGATCTGGACCTCAAAACACAGCAGGAAACAAAAACAGTCCCCAGGCATGAGGACATTAACCCTCATGATTCAAGAACAAGATGTAAGAAATATCAATGGGGCATTATAGTGGCAGCATTGCAAAGCAATGGGACCTCAGAACTACAGCTGTTGGCCATTGCCTGCACCCTGTTCTCACCCATCGTGCTGCAGGCTTCTTGACCTGCTCCCCTGTGTAACCCTGCAGTGTTCCCCAACAAGCTGGACATTTTTATCCAGAATCCTCGAAGTCTGGCTTTGTAGTTTTCCTTTCTTTTTAACTTTTATTTGGAGAGGCATTAAGATCTCCTGTTGACCAGTGCACTGCAGTGAAGTACACACCTGCAAACTCCCTTTTCTGCATTCTGGGGAGTTAGTTCTGTTTTCCTAACAAGACAGTGTCTTTACTGGTTCAGGATCCTCTTCAGGTTCAGAATGAGGGTAGGCATCACTTCTGCATCTCATGTCAATAATAAGCATTATAGAGACCTCCAGATCTCAGTAAATAATGAGGCAGGCTCCTAGAAATTATGTTTGAAATAATAAATCTGAGCTTGTCTTCTTTGTTTCTAGTGTTTTCCAACCAATAACGACCATCTTTTCAAACTCTCATCTGCAATTTGGACACCATGCAGCATGTTGTGGCCATTTCTTAGCCCAAGAGGAGAATGTCATATAACTCAGAACTGTACAACCGGGACTGAGAAAAATTAGAAACCAACAGACATTCATTGAGGCTGCCAAACTGGGGAAATGATACAGCTCAGGTTTTTGGTTGGTTGGTTGGTTGGGTTGGTTTTTGTTTGGTTGGTTTGGGGTTTTTATTGTTGTTGCTGTTGCTGTTGCTGTTCAGATCAGTCTGTTCCATTTGCTGTGCTGATCTGGCAAAAAGTGATCCAAATGATGTCCCATTGCAGACTTCCCACACAGGGCTCTTCCTCTGACCCTATGTCCCCAAGATTTTTCCCTTTCTGCTCCTTTTCATGTGGTGTCTCCCTTCCATTACCTTGGACACTTGCAGCCGCTCTGCTTTTCATCTACAGAACAAGTCCAGCTCCAACCATCATTCAGCCGGTGAATTAAATTTCTTTTCTTCTCCACTTTTCTTTCTTTACTCTTTACTTTGTCTTTTCTGTTGTGCTCTAAATATATATGTATATTTGTCTCTTGTTTCACTAGGAAATAAAACAACACATAAAAGAAAAAGCACAACTATCACTGCTTTTACCTTCCCGAGTGAAACAACCTGAAATCCCATATTCTATTGAATGGATAACAATGGTACCTGAATGTGGATGAAAACTCCTGAAGGCAATTTTCTTTTGTATAGACATCCTTGTCAAAATCAAAATGTGTCCAAGGAAGACACCAAATTGTAAAATATGCCATTTTCATTAAGTCAAAGTATATTGGTTTGACGTTTTTATTCTAGTACTGGTGCTGTTGTAGCACATTTCTTACCTAGCATTTTATTATAATGTTTCTCTTTATTAAAGTTAAAAAACTGCAAAATGAAAACATACTGAATTACTGAAGTAAAATCTTTCAAGGATCTTAAGTCACACCTTTTTTATTCAAATGTGAATTCATCAGGAATTTTAAAGTGCTGGCTTTGCATTTGGATATAGTTCAATATGAAATGCCAAGATATATACACAGCATTCCTCTCCCTTCCTCCCTCCTCCTTGGAATGGAACAGTTGGCTTCTTGCTGCTCCAGGTGCACTCCCATCCATCGTGGGACTCCTTTTGCAGGTAGCAGTTATCATAACTTGCTATTATTTAAAAACACACTTCATGAGCTGCCAGTAACACCATAGGTTGGCTTTAAAGTTGATGTTGCTAATGACAAAATGCATCAAACCATGTCCTAGCTACTGATGGGAAAGTCACTTATTTGTGCTCAGGAGATACGAAACCAACAAAGTAATATGTTAGTTCAAATGACAATGCAGAAGTAAATAAAGTTCACATCAGTGCAGAGTAGATAAAAAAGTTCTCTGCTTCATTTCCAATTATTTTTACTTCTGAAAAGCAGAATTTAATGGAACTTTTCTAATAAAACACCAAAATGTTTGAACTCATCTACTTGCACCAACGCAGGGTGCACTGACAACATGCTCGCTACAGCTTAGGTGTTTTGATTTCAATTTCACACCATTAATTCCTTATTACATTTAATTAAAATGAGATGTGCATTTAAAGCAAACAAAGATGTTCACAAGGTCTTTTCACTGGATTGACTAAAGCTGTTTAAAGTCCTGGTCTCAGGCAAGTCTTAGCCATGTTCCATCACTGATGAGGCTGAACTGATATGTAGAAGGAAGATGTCTTCAAGATCCTGCAAAGCTGAAACATGAGTGATAGAAACACATCATTCTTCCACTGCCCCATCACATGTTCACCTTGTTGCTTTTCAAGTAGAAGCCTGTATAGTCAAACCCTTGCCTATATGCCCCTAAACAAAGAACCTGCTTGTACAACACGTCTGAGGGAGAATACATTTGAGTATTTTTCATCTATCCTGCAAACACTTACCTGGAACAACAGGAAATCCAGGTGTTGAGATGATTGTTCAGTTGGTGTCTACCACCTCACATGAAGTGGTGGCAACAGTAAACTAAGCCAAACTACCCAAGAATAGAATAAAAACCCTGTGAAAAATAACAAAACATCTCTGACTTCAATAGGATTGTGAGAAAAGATCCAAAATGCTCTTTTGATAGTCATAACAGTTTGTGTCTCAGTGGAAAGACATTAATGCACCACAAACTTTAAAAAAATGAATTTTTCTGCTTAAGCATTATGCATTGCTTCTCAGATCAAGATAACATTTGTACAAATCTCTCTGTATGAAGCAAAGTGAACTTTGGTGATGAGATAGAAAGTCTAGGGAGGAGCCATGGGCAAATTACTGTTGAGTTTCTTCTTCATGGGATAATTAAACAGAGTTCATCTTCAATATGATCCATGTGACTTTTGGATGGAGTAGAGATGATATGAATTTTTTCCTTTTTTTTCCCCCCTCACAGCTGTGATGCCACTCTGTTTTATGCACTGACTTCACCTTTTAGCTCTGCATAGGTAGAAATCACTTTGATGAGATGTTTACAGTCCTGTAACCTCTTCTTCCAACCTCATCCAGGGAGTTGACCTCCAACCAACTTTCCTATGTTTGCTCACCTATTTCTGCCTTGGCACAGTGGAAGCCAAAAAAAAGCTGGTTTTCATAACAAGAAAAAAGCACCTTCTCTCCTTCACACAGAAATTATAAAATATCTCATGAAAGACTTGACAGTGGTTCAGTGAAAATTCCCCTGTCCTCTTGTTCAACTACCATGAGCAGAAACAATTAAAACTGAGGCTTTGATTCTTGAGTGCATTGGTGTCAGGGCTGGACCCTCCCTAATTCCTCCTCGCAGTCTGGGAGCTCTGTAAGAGAGTGGTTAGTCTTTAATGTGCATACCCTGTAGACCCACATAATAAGAAAAGGCTCTTCCTTTCCAAAAGTTGTAGTAGCTTCTATTTCATTCCATGCCTCCTGGAAATAGTCCATCCACCTTAGTTGTCATCTGGCCCTCAAACATGACAGCAGAAAATCATAGAATCACAGAATATGCTGAGTTGGAAGGGACTCATCAGGGTTATTGAGTCCAACTCCTGGCCCTGTGCAGGACACCCCAAGAATCACCTCATGTGCCTGAGAGCGTTGTTCAAGTGCTTCTTGAACTTCAACAGGCTTGGTGCTGTGGCCACTTCCTTGGGGAGTCTGTTCCAGTGCTCAGCCACCCTCTGGGTAGAAAATCTTTTTCCTGATATCCATCCTAAACCTCCTCTGACTCAGTTTCATGCTATTTCCTTGAGTCCTGTCACTGGTCACAAGAGTGAAGAGATGAGGCACTGCCCACCAGACCTGTCCACCCTGGAATTTTAGCAGCAGTGTCTTAGCTATGTGACTGCTGTCATCCAGCTAGGATCCTGGTTATGGCACTCAAGGGAAAGATGAAAGAATCGTAATCATTATTATGCTTATTTTCACCAGACTTGGGTTCCACAGTATTTCCCTTTCTTTAATGTAGAGTTGTGACAAGACATGAAATACCGGGCAGCTGGAAAGTGTATTTCTCTCCATTGTCCAGCTGTGACTCTCAGAGCACTATAAATTGCTGAAGATGTTGCCTTCATGAATCTTACATCCTTCTCCTGGCTGATGGATGTGAGAATATGTATAATACTCCATTGTCTGGAGTCCTACATGATACAGGCACTCACTCATTACTGTACTTTGGCTGGATTGTCTCCTCATGTGTACAGTTTAATATACACACTGCCATCACCAGAATGAGACTCATTTATACTATCTGTATTTTAAACTACAAAGTTGTTAAAGTGTTTGGGGCTTAGGTTTGTGTTTTTTGGGTTTTGGGGATTTTTTTTTTTTAAATGGAACTTGTGAATCTAACATTTTTGGAGAAAGCTCAGATTGTTAAGGAATCAGCAGGACACATCACCAAGCTACAATAGGTTCACTTTCATGTGGATGCTGTAGCAGGCTAGCCTTCACGGAAAAACTCTGAATGTGAATTTAGCTAGTTTTGGATAAAGACGCCTTTCAGCGTCAATAAACACCATGAATGCAGCCACGGTAGAGTTACAACTTAATGAGATGAGGGGAAGTGCACAGGGTCAGGCCTCATCTCCCGGCCTCTGTCATGCTAATCAGCTGGGCAGCCTGCAGCTGAAAAACTGCTGGAATTTTTATCTGCATTTCATTTAGTTGGAAGGAAATTGACCCAGATGGTCCACAAAGGCAATAGAAGGCTGGCAAGCAGTCTAGTGCTGCACACTTTTCCGAGGGGCTGCACTTGTCCGCCCGTCCCTCTTGGAGCCCAAAACATAAAAGATTAAAACAGCGTAAGGGAATTGATTTCATGATTTTTAGATAATTTCCCTAAGATTTCAGAAAAGACCTAAAAAACCTAATTTAATCAGCCAGGAGCTCAATAGTAATTAAAGGGAAGAAAAGCTGAGATAATGAAAGAGGTGGTGGGGATTTTTGCCGTTGCTGGTGGGAACCTTTCTTAATTAGAAAAAGTCTAAAATCTAAATGATGTTAATGATGACAAGCATGAACATTTATTGCAAAGACACTGTATCCTTGGTCAGTTTAGATGATAGATTGCCAAATCTGATAAACTTCCTTAGAAAAAGCTAAAATAATTTGTTATGCATTTGTCCAAGCCAAGTATTTCCATGTGTTTGCTCAAATGAACCATATTGGTGTCACTGTTATTCCTTTGCCCAAAGCTCAGATATTTGCACAAGTGATTCTACACCATCTGCTCATGGAATCACCTATTTTGCTTTGAAAGCTTAATTAAAACTCTAGTAAAAGTAAGGCCGCTTCAGATTCCACCTACTTTTTCACTGTATACTTAGAGATTACAACATTTCAAAGCAAGTACAGCAACCTCATGGAGGGCCAGGTGAAGGCATATCTACTTAATTGGAAATTATAAAACATAACTGCAATCATATTATATAAAGTATTTTGTAAGGGCAAACTTTCAGACAGAAATTGTCATGACAGCCCAGAATTGCATGAAGATGGTAGAAATGACTGGGGATCCTTTATCTTCCAGTTGTACCAGTGAAGATTCTGTCCCCTACCTCCACTCTGCCTTGAATTACCAGCATTACTCTAGTTGAGGTGAGGCTTCTGCCTTTGTAGACAGTCAGGTGGCCCCAGTCAGCAGTATGCTAACCCCCCTGGTCTGGATAGTTACGGAACACGTGCAAAGAAGTCTTCCCAGTGCAAGTAACACCCAGCAACTTCGACGGAATGTCTTCTGATTTCCATTTGCATGAAAGCGTGTGTAAATCTGGACCAACACCTTTGAGGTTCTGGGTTCAGGAATGCTTTTCTTTTCATGACAGGAATTCTGTCTTTGGGAAAATGTGATAAAGAAACCCCACCACAAAACCACACAATCGAACGGGCAGTCTGACAGCTAGTGCAGGAACAGAAAAACCGGGATTTTTCAGCTCCTTCTGGTTCTCTGAGGACTTACAAGTTGGTCCAACTTGTGGCAGCTCAACTGCTAAGGCAGCTGCGTGAGTACATCAGCAAGGTGACCCAAACATACCACCTGGTCCATGCTGCAAGTGAGACAGACCTGGTCTTTGTCTTCCAAGGTATTAGTGACTCAGCCACGAGTTCTCAAGGATCGTTCCTTCTTATGGTTATGACAACCACACTTGAGCTTAAATCTGACACAAAGCACTTATTCTCAGTCCTCTATGAAAAGCAGATTGGGATAATTTCCATTTCCAGCACAGTCAGAAGCCCTAATCTGCTCCTAATGTCCCTGCTAATATTTCAGTAGCTAAGAATGAATGGAAGAATGATAGGAGTCTTTAGCTCCTTTTCTTGATCTGGCAGTGGCCCCTTTAGTAACCTAGGGCAATTTAGAGGACAAATATTTAAAAGGGAGACAAGATTTACATGGTTCTGAAGACCAAATACTCAAGATGTAACACCTTAAAATCATACCTGAGAACCATAAGGCAGCATGTATAGCCACTGTCAGCACTGAAGGTGGATGAAAGAAGTGCTGACACTGCAAGTCCTGGAATTATCATCTCTGAAAAACAGGAGGAGATAAGTACTTTCCATGTGGCTTTCAATACCCTTGCTTGCCCTCCACTGTAGCAGGGAAGGATGCTGACTGTTGGTGATGTTTGTCTCTCAGGGAATGAGCACACTGCGTAGGAGTTGTCTCAACTTGCTTGAATGAACAAGCTGGTTCGGCAAGACTTTTAGTTGCACACATCCTCCTATCCTCTCAGGAGCTGGGAGATAATAGGACCTGATAGACAGTGTGGAGGCCTGAGGTATTCAGTTCATGCACTAGTTACATTAAACTCTGAAGCACCTGAGAAACTCCTTTAAAAAGTTTAAAACAGCTCTTCCCAGTGCAGGTAGCAAAGGCTTCATTGTAGGATGCTTCCCTGGAAGTAGCAGTGGGCTCAGCAATGCAGCAGAGTGAAAGACTTAGAAAGATCAGGTCAGACATTCAACATCATTGGACAAAATTACTCACAGATACAGGTGCTTCTGTCTCCTCGGGAGCCTTCTCAGTGCAGATACAACCCAACCTTGTTAGCTGAAGAGGGACTCAGTTCTAGACATCCATGGGGCAGGCCCTGATGCATAAGCTACATTATGACTGGTGCCTGAAATCCAGATATAGAACCAAAATTGTCTGCTCTTCATACTGACAAGGCAGGATAAAAAAGAGCTTTTTAATTGTAGCTGTACCACTGCTGACCCAGCGCTGCCCCATCTGCAGTGTGTGTGAGATGCTCACCACCAAGTTGCCTGTTTCATGTTTCAGTGCTGCATGAAATCGCCACTCTGTGTCACAGTAGCTGTGGTGTGTACATGAACTGAATTCAGTGTACCATACATGAGTCCCACTCATAAGCTCTGAAGGATGGCTGCAGGGCAAATGATGGACCAAGCTTGCTCTCTGGCCCGTCACGTTCATGAAGCTCCTGCTGACAGAGTTTGGATAAGCAGAGCAGAAATGGAAGCTAAAATATGAAAAAGAGAAAAAAAAAAACAAAACGCAAACACCAAAACCAAAAAACAAACCACATCTGTGAAAAAAAGCCATTTCTTTAGAAATCATTCAATACAGTTGAAGAGGCTTGCTATCATCCTGGCACCAGTTTCAGCAGCTATCACTGAAAAGGGTTACCAGACCAGAAGCCATAGCTGCTGGAGGAAATGGAAAGATTCAGTCCAAAAAAGCTAAAATAAATATAAAAGCTCTTCAACAAACTAAACACAGTTCTGGGATTGGAGAGTCCAGTCAGCTCTCACTACAGGACACTGAACGCTGCTGTCATCTAAGTCTGTTTCAAAACATTTCAGTGTCCTTACCACATTTTCCTTGAAGACTGCAACAGACAAATTTGCTGTTTGTGCTAGAATCCTGGGAAGGTCTCTGGCGAAAACAGGGAGTGTTTATTCAAACATCTGGCAAGGAGAGCTACAGGCTGAGCTGGACACTGACTAACTCTCCCTCCCCACTCAGCACAGGTCCATGCTGTGCCAGGGCACAGCCGAGGACCCACACACCTGTGAAGGTACAGGCAAAACAGAGAGCCCAGAAGAGGACAATAAGAATGACAGTTTGTCCAGAAAGTGTGATATACAATGAAAGAACAGGAGATGCTCTAGTGTATGCCAGGGATTTTTTGATAATATTTTTCAAACATAGCTGCTGCAAAGAAGGAATAAAATGCACTTCATGCCTACATAGGATAAGAAATAGCATGCTCAGGTGCAGTGTGGAGGCTCCCATAAGACATTAAAAACACTTCCTAATGGCATGAACAGTGAAGGAGTGGAGCTGTGCTGGAGAGATGTGTGCTGTCCGAACAGCTTGCAGACACGTCCGTCTGACAGGTAAGGGTGATCGTGTCTTGTGGAGATGGTCTGTACTAAAAGATTGCTTGAAAACCACCCAGCTTTAATTTTGTAATCTTTCAGAGTGAATCCACTTTGATGACTTCATCTCTCTGCATAGTTTTGGTTTGATTATATAGAGTCACCTTACACCATGTGGAAGGATGTCTGCAAGGATTCATCCCTCTAAAAACAGAATAGTGTCAAATATAGGGGGCTGGTATGTGGATACAACACAGAAAAATGTAATAGGTTTGCAAATTCTTGTCCTAAGTCTGAATTTGATCTCTGTGAACCTGATAGAAAAAGTACTACAGAAATAGTAAAGGGAAATACCTCCAAAAAAGCTAAATTATTTTAACAGAAGAAAAATCATTCTGTAGAGCTCTGCAGTTTAACTTAAAATTCCACAGAAAGTTAATTCATTAGTAAAGTCACTCAAGCTTGACTAATAACCGTCTGAGCCAGAAAATCTAGCGATTTAAACTAAACCCTTAGTTGTGTGCATAACTTGACGCATATGATGCCAGCTGCTGAAATTGCCATTGCGAACCTCGCTCTGGTTGGCACAATGGGAACAAATAGCTCTCAGCTGCAGGTGAAGCGTACCAGACCTTTCTCCTCAATTTTTGTATAGTGTCAGTTCTTCTTAAAAAACAGCCATTAAATTATCGCCATTGTCTTGGGGGAATGGTGATTGATGTCTCTTCTTTTATGCTAACTCAGCTTGCCTCTCTGCTCTAAATGGCCTTGTCTTTGGCATGGATGTTGGTAGTACATCATTAGGTTTTGGTACACTTCGTGCTGCCTGCTCGCTCACAGCTTGGCAAACAAGGCTGTCAGATGATGCAGCCACGCAGCGATTAATACAACTCTCCTGAACTCTTTACTACAAAAAGCTACGGGCTCCCACCTGTTGGGGCTCCAACAGGGTGCTTTGCAGGGATTGCCTTCCCTGTGTGAATGTTAAGGCCACAAGGTAAAATAACAGGGCTTTGTGCTCCTGCTGTATCTGTTGGGTGTCACCCCAGCTGCCACAAGCAGCCTGAGAGGATGCACACGTGGGAGTGGGAGCTACGGGAACTCCCGTGATGGCAGTGGAGCCCAAAGCCACCATTTCAGGTGTTGATGTTAACATCCAAGGGCTGTTGCTTTGCAGTTGGACCAAAAATGTGAACTACTCCCTCATGTGTCAGTAAACTGGAGAGGATGGCCTTTTTTTGTACACAGCTGATCGCTGCTTGTAAAAGTACAGCCGCATACCTTTGCAGAGGGTCCGAAAAGAGAAGTGAAACCAAGAAGAAAGAGAAAGCTCTAAGGGTCTGTAAGGAGCAAAAAGCCTGTCCTGCTAACACAAGTACAAGCCCCCAGCAAACCCAGAGATACTGGTGCTTATCTCTGTGATCTTGGCCACTATGATCCTGAGTGCTTTTTGCCATGCTGGGTTCCCTGGGCAGTACTGAGTGGTTTCAGAGGTGACCCTCGCCTTCATGCCTGCAGAGCAGAGCTGCTGGTCAAGAGCCACTTCCCTGCTGCACCACCATGCTGGCCTGTGCAGGGATGGGGACTGAGCTGGGAATCTAACCTGGCAGCACTGCAGTTTTGGATGAAGGGGGTTGGCAGCCTGAGCTATGGTTCCAGCCCAAGCGAGTTGTTTCACTGTGTCCTCCTGCAAAGCAGGAGTTACTGTGGTATACTCACCTGTTGACTTCTGAGAGCAGATTTCTAAGGAGCTGTGGTGTGTTTGGACAGGAAGATTACAGGGGCAGTGAGGACAAAAGTTGAGAGTGAAGATACCTTTCTTGTGTGAAAAATTTTTCTTCTCAGACTATAAATCCTGAAATAAAAGAGCCAGGATTTACATCTCTCTGGTCCCCCATGTAGCGTCACCATTCACCTTGCTGGTCCTGATCCCCCTCTTCCTCCCTTGCCCATTTTGATTTCAAGTTCTTTGAGCAGGGAAAGTTTCTTGCAACATGTCTGAATCAGCATAACATGCCTCTAGGGCTGACTGTGGTTTGTCAGGGTAAAATGAGCCTTAAATGCTTTATTGTTTCCTTTCTGCCCCTTGAACAGCCATATTTTGAATTAGCTGAAATAGTCACAGCTTGTAGACTCCAAACTTCCAAGTAAAGTGAGCAAGGGCTAAAATAAACATATCAAAAATTGTTATATTAAGAGGATAAAAAAGCTTAGCCTATCAACTCCACATCACTCCTAGGGAGCATGTGAAGCTTACCCATGTGTCTGTACTTGATAGATGGGTGGCCTGAGCTCAGGGGTTGTTACTGAGGCTCATATTTTTAAGCAGCCTCTGACTCAGGAGGCAGCCTATGTGTGCTGCAGTCACCAGAGCACCTAGCAGTTATCACACAGACAATATCTCTCCCACCGTGAGCCTTGTTTGAACCAAGGGTATTTCACTGGACACTACTAGTGAGATTACTATGGTGTTCATACTATGTATAACATAACCCTCTATTTAGTGCATAATGTGGTTTACATTTAACTAATTTTGTATTCTTTTTCCTTTTCTTTTAGGATGAAGAATTGCAAAGCCTTATTTCTCCCATACATTAAGTACTGGGTGCAGTTCAGGTCTCTGCATCTCAAGAAGAATGTAGTGAAGTCAGAAGATACAGAAAAAGGCAATGAAAATAACTGTTGAGTGAAACAGTCACTTTATGTAGAGAGACTAAAAATGCTCCTTAGTTTAGAGGAAAGAAGGGTGAGGGGTTATGTACAGAGTTCATTAAACCATGAAGGTGATGGGTAAGGCAAACCTGTAACTGCTGTTTGCTAAATCCCTTAATGCAAGCACCAGAGAGTGCTCTGGGAAACTTGGGGAGATCAGTTTAAAACAGACACAGACCAGTGCATGGCTGGTAGCAAATATCTGGAAACCACATCCATGGGAGGCTGCAAAGCTGAATAGTATCAGCAGGTTCTCAATAGGATTAGACCCATCTGTGGACAGCAGGCTCATGAGCTGGTGTCCAGGGCCTGCGCGGGTACCTCCCATTAACATCCCATCACCTCTGGGGCTGGGGGCACCCAGCAGTGTGAATGGACCACAGCAAGTGGTAAAAATCCTATGCTCTCCGACACAGAGGCTCCTACTGCCCACATTGGAGGCACAGTAGGGGAGTAGGGGATCTCTAGTCAGACCCACTAGAGTGTTTCTCAAGTTCACCTTCTGCAGTTTTCTCCCCCAAAAGCTTCATGTTCTCCCCATAGCCCAAAGAAAGCTCTCCCTGCAAAGGGACCACCATGGACTGGCAGGAAGGGGGTGTTTGCCATGGTCTAGATAGTTCTCACGTCTCTGAATGTGGTCCTGGAGTTACTTTTATTCTGCTTTGGTGGCCAGGAACAATACTCCTTTAATAAAGTTTAGAGTTTTAGAGTGACTCTGTTTACAGCCAACTCCAAACAGTCTTTTGTAAATTGTTTTCCCAAGTACAAAATAATCAGTCTGCTTTGGTGGCATTTAGCTCCTTCTTCGTATCATTCCTTTCCAGAGATGTGAGGGGAATATGGTTTATTAGGATGTTCATGGACACAGAGCCTCTGACAAACATGCTCCTCCATGAAGAATCACAGTAGGAAGGGACCATCTGGTAAGTCTTCAAAGCTCCAAGAATTGCCCAATTGAACATTAGAGAAGTGTCTCTAAGTTACCAGCTATGGCTCAGTCACAAAATATAAAACCAAAATATATCAGGAATGCACAAAGCAATAAACAAGGAATCTGCAAACAATTGAGACTGCCCAACTGCTGAGCAGATTGCTACAGGTGAATAATAAAGGCAAACAAAATCCTTTTACAGATAAAATTGCAAACAAGAAAATGTCAAATCAGTTAGACTTGGTTAGGAGTTCTGTTCTAGATTTTAAAATCTTGATTTTGTACAAAATTGGAATAATAGAAAATAATGGCTCAAAGGGCTGTTTTAGATCTGGGTTGGGTATTTTTTTCTTAAATTCACAATTGTTTCTTTTGAATAAACATTATGCCCTTGGAAGACTTCTGGGAACTACAGAGTTCAATTAAAAGCTAAAGAAACCTTCCTTTATCCCTCTATTTTTCCAGCCAGCCTTTCTGTAAGATGACATCCTGCCACTATCTAACACCAAAACTTTCCATGTGTTGTTTCTGCTGCTTCCTTTCATCTTTGAGGTGGTGAGATATGCAAAATCATAATTATGCTAACCTAGAAATAGAAGCAGAGCCTACTCTCTTATAGCCTACTAGTAGATGAAGGGACTTCCTTTTGAACACTCAAACTTATCAGTGATCCTCATATGAACTGCTGTGTTTACTGAGGACATTCATTTTATGGATTAAAGCACTGGATTCACCCTGGTTCTGCATCAGGTCAGAGCTGCATGCATTCTGCCAGAAGCTCCTGAGAAAGCATTTTAACTTCCTCAAAGCTCCTGAGAGCATTGCTGCTCCAAGGGGACCATGAAGAAATAGCTGTGTTCAGGGGGAAAGACGGGAAAGGGTGAGATGGCCGAACTGTCACTGACTTGGAATCCAAACACAGAACTGCCTCACACTTCTCCCCTCTGCTCATTCCTTTTGCTGTCTTGCCACCACCATGTCTTCTGGACCGCCCATTGCCTTAATATCTCTTAACTTCCTAGTTGCTCATGCCTGTAAACAGCTCTCAAGACTCCAGTGGGTGAGATGTGAAAAATGAATGGTAAGGTCTCTGGAAAAGAAAACCAGTGTTTTCAGATCCTGAAATATACTCTGGAGATACACTCTGAGAGATGCCTTCTCCAGGCTCCACCCGATTTTTTCATTAGTAAGGTTCACCCACCTTTCTGAAACACACTCATCCCATGTCCATTTTGCCTATATGTCCTTCCATGTGCAGGGTTACATGGAGCTGGATGTGTAAGTAACTCCAGCTCTTGAGACTGCAAATGTCAGTGAGCCACTTGAATGTCTGGAAGGAGGAGATTTGCATCCAGCATTTGGCACAACGCTTTGAGAGCTACAAGGCTTTATCCAGGTGCATGACTTGGGTGTCACTGCTGATACCCAGGACTGTCTGAGAGGCTGTTTCAGTTGCTAACACATGGATATGCCAGGCTTGCAGCTCTGCTCCGATTGCTGATGCTTGGGCATCTATGCACAGGCAGGCACACAGAGCCACCATGCCCAGGAAAGTAGCTAGGAATGGAGTTGAAAGAGAAGATAGAACAGACTGCAGACAGACCAGTAGCTTCATTACACACAACCAGGCTTTTTATTTTCTTTCCCTCTGTTTTCCCACATTTGTTTCCCCAAAGCACCTCCATTCCTCCATCCTACCTTTAATCCTTTCCTTGCAGGACCTGCAGCAAGTTTTGTACAAGCCCAAAAAGTTCTTGCCCCTCCTCTCACACTGTCCCACGCCCCCATAGGCACTAACCCTCTCAAGTCTTTAAGGTGAGCAGGGAGACTCTCGGTTAGGGCCAGTTAACCCTGGACCATGGGCCTGGTACCTGGTCTGTGACAGCCCTGGAAAGGTCAGGTTTCTCCATCAGGTTATCTTGGTTTTCTCTGATTGTGTTATGGGGGTTCCTGGCCTGTCATCACTGTTCCTCTGTGTTTCTTTGTGTGCACAGGAATAAGCCTTCATCACATAACCTAATACGTCCAGGCAGCTGAATCCCACTCCTAATGCCAGTCATAAAAGTAACAGTTCCTGGAAAGTCGTGCCAAATACTTGGATCATGCATGATAATTTTTATTGACAACATAAACTTGCAGACCTTCTCAAGGCAGGTTATTGTTTTTGAAGATCTATGTGGCCTGTCATTTGACTAAAGTTTACTTTGATGTGTGTAATTTATTTTTATTTCACTCCACTCTTCCCCTTGTAAATAAATTGTGAACCTCTGCCAGACAAGCAAGGTGACCAGTCCCATCCAGCTTTGCACAATGGCATTCCAGAGCAAAGTCAGGGGCCTTGGAGTCTGCTCTTGTCCCCATCCTCACAGGGCAGGACCTGCCTCTCTGGCCAACCTGGACAGCCCCAGCAGTTTACAAACAGCCTTTTCCTTCTCAGACCCACAATACCAATCAGGTCAGACACATGAAGAAACATATCTGGGTCCATCTTTACCAGGGATGAATGAAACTCCCAGGTTTCAGGCCATCTGATGTCTGAGTCCTAGCTGAAGATTAAAATAAGACTTAAACCAATGTTTATTCTCTAAAGGCCTGGGGTTTTATGATGTGTTTCCAAGTGGAGCAAACGCTAGATCTAAAATGTGGTGTCCAAACACAGAAGAGGGTTTATTTCTTGATACGCAAAAAGTGATCACTTCTATTTCCTGGATAGTGCAGTTGACTGTGAGCATGTCAACAGTCTAATGTAAAGCAACAAATCTCTTCCCTCCTGTCTGTGTGCTAAAGAGACTTAAATATTATTTATCTACCCCTGAACTTTGCTATGCCCTGTTGAACAGATAACTTGGAGCTAAAAAATGGCCAGTGGGACTGTCTGCAAGCTTCAACTTTTTTGTCCTCATTTAAGAGAGGGAAAGCTCTGATGAATTCCTTCAAAGCTCTTGAAAAAACTGGACAAAACTGCCACTCCAGCTATAGCCCACACTTCAAATGGCCGTGAGATGGCCTTTTCTGTATGTTACATAGTTCAAGGAGGCAGTGAAGTGCTCAGTGGAAGATTTTGTATGGGAACTTTAACTTCCCATTCCATTTGACTTTTGGTCTTTAAAATACAGGTCAAATCAATGAATTTAATGAAGGCTGTGAAACACAAAGGCTTTGCCTTGCATTTTGACCTAGATAAAGGAAAGTCAGTCCAGGTCAAAAGGCTTTAGCAGCACTTTAAGTGGTTAGTACACAAATGTGACGGAGTGTTTAGACTCTCGGAGACTTGCAAGACCCAGTGACAAGCCGTTAAAAGTATTTGAAATAACTGCTTGAATGAACTTTGATAAGGTACTGCTATTGTCTTCCATTGTCTCTTTCTTTTCATACCAAAACACCCCCAAAAGAACAAGAGTCAATGAATGTATAATGCAGTCCCACTTTTACTGGATTTGGGGCTTCTTTTGGCCCTTTGGACTTTTTTTTTTGTGAACAGTTTATGCCGTTTTCATTCATTTCCCCACATTAAGCCTTTCTCAGAAGCCAGTGATTAATGTGACTTGTCAGTAAGAGCTTTTAAAGTGCAATGATACTTTCAGAAGCTGTACATGTCAATCGAACCTCAGATTACGAACAAATTAGGAATAAATTTACTCTTACTGAACTTCCTTGAGAGATGAAGCTATCATACATGAAGGTGGTGGTGGCACTTTCCAGCTCCTGGATCACAGATCCAGACATCTGAGGCAAAGCTAGCTCAGTGCAGCAGGCCTGTACATTAAATTCTGGATTCATACCTTTCCTTTCACTGGGATTAAATAGCCTAGTGAGACCATCAGGCACTTAACACATGTTCACATACTCTAGGCAGCCATCTCAATTAGGTATATGAAACCAGCTTGTTGGTAAAGGTAAGTTACTATTATAAAAAATAAATTGATTTTAATGGTGGAAAGCATACTGTCAGAAAATGCAGGATCTGCCAGATCTGCCAGAAAGCAAATCTCCATTTAAATACATAATTATTCTTCATTACCAGAAAGCATTTGTCCAAGGAAAACTGGTAAAATGTATAACGGTTCATTATGCAAGACCAAATTTGTCTAGAAAGACCAAAATCCTAGTTAATTTGTGCAAGGCAGAAAGGTTCAGTTTTGTTTTGCTTTTCAATTTTGTTGTAAAAAGTCTGCTTCTTGAAAGCTTTCCAGGCCAGAGATCAGGTTCCCCCTTTATAATGGAAGCTATTAATGCCTGAAATGGGCCACTCTAAAGAACCACATGTCTGTTTCACATGGTTTGATAGCTCCAAGATTTTGCTCACTGTGCTTTTGGGACTTTTCTCAGTATTCTCTATAGTGAGATTTTTATTGTATTTTACTCTTTTGTCTGGTTTTTGTGTTAGAAATTTTTCCCTTATTCATTGACCAGCAACTTTCTGTCACCCATCTTTGACTTTTCTTCTTACATCTGCATTAAAGCTGTCATTTACTTCTGCTTTTTCCCCTCTCTCCATATTTGACAGCAAAAGCCTTCATCAGCTTTTATCCCTTTTTGTTCACATTATGACATAACCTGCGCAAAGTGGCACAGCTCCCCAATTCTTGTATATAAAATTTGCAACATTTTTTGAGACGGGTCAATGCCCATTTTTGGGATCCTTTTCTTTATCTGAGTACCGTGTTAAAACTTTTTGCAGATGTGAGCTATTCAGGAGCAGCCTGCGGCTGCATGCAGAGATGGGGAAAAGAAGAAAAGGCCTTCCTATTTTGTGATTGCCATAGTAACTCAAACATTGCCAGGGTGTTTGTCGGTTTGGTAGGGCACAGCCAGGGAATTTTATTTCCTGTGCAATCAAGCCCTCTACTGGAGATCATGGCTTGTATGACACAGGGTTACAGAGAGGACAGTGGACTTGTTAGGCCTGGATTAAGCATTTCACTTTAAAATAATACCCATTTGTATCCATTTTGTTCAACATAACAACAGCTGCTGGCCTTGGGATGACAGGCTTGCCTTTTTAACTGAAGTCTCGTATGACATTTATGAATGAGACAGACTCCATTCATTTTCACTTTGAATTCACACTGGTTATTTTTGGTTGTTTGATTCTTTTTTCTTTAAGCGTGTGGTCATAGTCAACATTGTTCCTGCAATTACATTCATGGTTTATGAGAGGGCAAAATCCAGCTTTATTTGGGATGTCAAATCATCACTTTCATTTGGGGGGAAACAGGTTAAAAAAGAAAGAAGAAGTAAAGAAAGCATTTTATGTCGGTATAGTGGAAGCTTTTTATTAAGCCAATAGACAGAGATGGAGAAATAAAGCATCAGGCACAGGAGCTTTTCATCAGACCTGTACAGAAGCCACAGACTTGAGGCAGAGAAGGTTTCTGTCTCTTTTCTGGGTCAGCAGAAGGACTTGCTGCTCCAAGAACTTCATATACTTCCAAGCTGTGACAGACACCACTACTCCCTGCATTCTTGCTTTGCATGCACCCACCCAGGCCATTCTTTAGCCACAGCTGCTGCTGCCCCAAAGCATCCCAGCTTTCACTTGACCATGGCTTAACTGAGAGGCAACAGCTCCACTGGCCTCGTCTCCTTGCCACCTTCTGCAATGGGTCTCAACAGAGGACCAGAGACAGGTGCACTGATGCAGACATGAAAAAGAAAATAACAGCTTTTGCAGAGGCTCCTTCAATATATTGATTTCAAAAGGAGTTCAATTTTCTGATACTTCATGGTTATGCTTTCTGCTAACCTCAGGGCTGTAGTGAAAGAACTGATCCATCCAAGCACTTGTGATGAGGCTGAGAGACACCCTTCATCCCTAATTCCTTCATTGCCCCAAAAGAGCTTGTTGTATTTGCTTGCATTTGTAACCTGAAGCAAATTAAAAAGTGAGGATCCCATTGATCCTGGCAGCAAAGTTTCCACACAGAGAGTGCAGGGGAGGTCTGCAGCTGAAGGTCTCATGGTCTTCGGCCCTTGTGAGCCCTCATGCTGGTGTCAGGCAAGCACATGCATATTTCAGTCAGGCAGCAATGGCATTCCTGCCTGAGGTAATGAAAAGGAGAAAGGTAAAGATTAATCATGTCCAGAGCTGACATCTGCTACCATAACTCTGAGCAGGGAAGAGCATCAGCCCTTATTCCTCACCCCCATATAGCCAGTCCCAAGGCCAGGGCTGCCCTGAAGTCTTCAAGGAACTCAGGACATGGACACAAATTTCATGTTCCTCTCCTGACTTTCCTGCTCTTGCAGCAGGGCTTTGAGAGACTCACAAAATTATCTTGACACATTTCTCCAACCTAGAACTCTGCATTCACTGAAAAATTTCAGCTCTATTTAAGTACCAGCCAAAGTACTTAAAATCCAGCATGTTGGGAAAGCTATAAGGGAAGCCTCCCTTCTATAAAGCCAGAGCTGAAATTTGGCTTTTCCTTGAAATATTTCCTAGAGGAGACAGTCACCCTGATCGTTCTTCCCCACTGAAGCTCCTATGTACGAGTTTCCCTGAGCCAGGACAGCAGCACAAAGCAGTTTGGTGTAGGTGACCTTTGGCAGTGCCTTCTGCTGCCTGCAGGAAAAGTAAGATGGGGTGGGAGGACAGAGAGTGCTCTTGGTGACACTGGCATGGTGAGCTTGGTATCAGATCCTGCCTGAAGGAAAGAAGCTGCCTTACAAAATATCACAACATTAAAAATGTGCCTCCCTCCTACCCTCCTTCCTTTCGTCCCTCCCCTACAGTGAGGTCCAAACTTTTCATTACTGAATCATAAGAGAGGTTCCCAATTAGACAGGACCTGAAAGTTTCCGTCATTGCTGGTGACTGAGGGAACAATGAGGAGAACCACTTTGATGACACCACAGGGGCTACAGTCTGACTTAGATACATGAAGTACTGGGAAGCTTTTAATTCATTGTGCACTCTACCTTGTGAACCTGCCATTTGTGTAAACCAGACCTTCCTCAGTCCTGTGTCCCAGCATCTTCAGGATCCAAATCCTGGCTTGCTGGTGAGATGTAGGAAAATGAAGACTGCAGTTATACTTTGGAAATGAAGTAAAATCACTTGCTTTCACACAAAGACTGAAGCAATGATATAATACTCAAAAACATCATTAACAAAATGTGGTTGTTCAAAGAGGAATTTTTCCTGCAATGTTGTTAATTGATTTGGAATCTGTTTTTTCTGCTCTTCATGCATTCCAGAATGGATTCACAGCTGTGAGATTGGAGGGCATGTTCCATACAGTCACATGGATTCACCTTAACTAGGCTGCAGTGCAACCACAGCCATGACTGATTTGAGCCTCTTGACCATGAAAATGCCTGCACTGACTTGGTCTTTCCCACCAGCTGACAGTCTCTGCCATTACTCACCCAGCCAAACCCCAGGAAAGGCATAACTCTGTGCCATGGGAGCTCTCCAGCTCACCCCATGCCCTGCCTTTTTCCCTGTGGGCGCTTCCAAGTCACACCACTGAAAACTAGAATGGGGATTAGGATCACTGGCTACTGTGAAAAATCTGTTAGGCCACATTTATTGCAGGATCAACCTTTTTTCCCCTCTCAGAAATAAATTAGTTAAGCTGATGTAGAAAAAGAAGTACATTAGGATGATGGAGTGGCTGATCTTCTTAAGCCTTCTTTTCCCATAAACTACCTGCTTTCAGATTGAATAGTTAAGATTAATATTCAGCTATCTCCCTGAAGCAAACAGTATTGTAGCCCATTGCTACTTCTTTAAATACGCTTAAGGACCTGGATCTAGATTACTCAGGCCACCATATCTTAGAAGCCTGAACATACACATGACTCACTAACCTATGGAAGATCTTCCTCAAGGGCAGCTTTCCCCTGTACCACCCTCCCCACTTTCTGCACTGAGGTGGAAAAGCTAATGTGGGGACTTTCTGAAGAGGCTGCCCAACATGTGCACTTCTTCCAATGTGCTACCCACCTGGTGGGTGGGCTGGATGGGGCTGTAGTCCATGACCTGCCTTCTTAGTGCCCACAGCTGCACAAAGCAATTACTTGTAACTAATAATACCACACACAATAAGGCAGGAACATCTGGAAATACCACTACTCTGACTGAGAGCAGGGTCTATCTATCCTGAAAACCCAATTATGCCCTGAGGTAAATCCAGTGATCCCAAAAAGCCTCATGTGCAACCCAGAGAAATACTTTCTTCATTAACACAAAGCTGTTTACATTCCGCATTCTTGTGACCTCTCTTTTGCCAATAAATTAAATTCCTGTTTCATCTCTCCCTTCCCTTGCCTCAAAGAAACAATCCCACTGGGAGAGCCACCATTAATAAAATAAACTTCATCATGCTAGTATAGTTGATGTTCATAGTATTCTTGAAATATTTCCCCATTACCACTACCAGGAATTCTTCCTCTCCTGTTACAGCAGGTAAAAAACACTAGGCAAGCTTTTATGGTGACCATTACCTGCATACAGTGAAATTAGTCCTACTGTTATCAATAGGAGTTGAACTTTTAAATTATCATTGCAATATGATGAAGTAACACTAGGATGCTTGGAGATACTCAAAACTCCTTGGAGATATTCAGGAGTCTTCTGGACACGGCCCTGGGCAATTAGCCCTAGGTGGCACTGCTTGAGCAGGTGGGTTGGACCAGATGACCTCCAGAGGTGTCTTCCAACTTCAACCCCTCTGTGATGTTAAGTTCAATGATGGATGTTATAATATTGCTGAAAACTCTTATGATATTGATACACTATTGTAAACAGTCTTCAGAAAGGAAAGGTAGCAAGAATCAATAAAGGATGTTGAACTTGAAGGATAATAGAGACTAAGAAACAGCTTCACTTCTAACTTGCACCAGCATGAATTCACAGTAATCCTTCTGTTTATGGATTTCCACAGATGTAAGAAAGGAATCTAGTCCAAGTCCCACAGTTCTGAAATAAGATTGCATCTTAAAGGTCAGTCAAACATAGTGATGCATGAAAAACCATTGTTGAAGTCTTCACTTGCAAGTCATTTCACACCTTGTTTACTTATATTATTTGCAGAAGAATTTGACTTTTTTTCCCCACATGGCACTTCATTTGTAAGTTTCAAAAGCCCAAGCAATTCAAAATATTGTATGTGTATTCAGCTGTTTTCATCATGGTCAGACCTATAAACACAGCTGTGGTTTAGGGGGATCATGGTCCTTCCTGAGGGTGAGTTGTGATTCACTGGGCAGCAACCTTGCTCTTCTTACAGCATAGGAGTTAGGATGGTAGGAATATACATTTGCTTTTAGGTCAGAAATATTAAAATTCATGGAGCGGTGACCTTTGAAATAGAGATGTAATATGCCTTTTATTTAAATTCTCAAATTTACTCTTCCAAATTTACTTATACAAAATATTTACTGAGTTCCAGAGACAAATGATAGGAAAAACTTACTAAAATAATGCACCACATGATGTAATCCACTTGTAGGGAGAGCACTGAGATGTCTCAGAGCTTGTCTTCAAGGTGTGCATGTCTTCTTCACTACAGTTGTCACATTAAGGTTATTACGGGATACCTAAAATTCACCGCTGAACAGGGAAAATCAGTAGACTGCTACTGCATCTCACAAGTTTAGAACTAAACAGAGCTTAGAAGCTACTTCCATGATTTTAACCTTTGCAGACAGAAACTTGCAGTGGGACTTAACTAAACCTTAGCACAATCCTTCACTGTGTACTGCCTGACCAGGTACTTTAACATGATATAAGCACAAAGAAAGCCAAATAAAACCCACAGCCAACTTCTCTCTAAGTTACATAGTGCACAGCTTCGTTGCTGCTACTGCTGTAGAAAGACACTCAGACCAGATGCCTAATGGCCCGGGAGAGGGAAAAAGAGCCCGTCCTAGCCATGGCATGGCTGTAGCTAGCCCTGGAAGGGTTAAATGCTTTGTGGTGAGGTGGGACAAACTTCACTTAAACTCAATTCTGTGGCCAGCCCGATTGTTTTGACACCTGCACTATGTGTGGGATGGCATGGTTTCCTTTGTGGTGCATAATGACACATCTTCATTATTGTTCTAATACTCTGAAAAAAAAAAATCCCTAATCTTTCTGTGGTGCCAGTGACTGTAACAATGCCGGGACGTTTTATTTTCCTCCTTGCTCTCTCTTTCCCTTAACCCACTATTGTTGCCATAGCCACGATGGTGCAGTACTGCTGGTTCAGGGAAGTTTCTGTACTGTACCGCCCTGAGCTTATTGTTTAAATCTGTATTATTCAACTGTTCTGAAGATTTACATTTTTAATGGCTCATTTATGTAATCCCATAAATAAAGTAGCAGAAAAGCATCCCACACAAATGAGTGAATTGGGGTTTGAAAAAAGCTGCTGAAGCAGGTCACTCAGGGTCTCAGCTGCGGGGCCTTGATTGGTATCAGCGATATAACCACTGTGGCAATGGACTTAAGACCACCCAGTCAGCCCCAAAATGGTGCATTACCAGGGAATAGTGGAATGGTGCTATAGTTCAATCTCCCCTATTTAACAGGGAGCAGAGTTCTGCTGCAAAAACCATTTCAGCCTCAGACTCATTTACCTTATTGCTTTGACAGCTGCACCTCTCCTGCCGTAAAGTTTAGATGATTAGCTTTTCCCTCCTTGCAGCTGATGGTGATAGGTTTTTTTTTCTTAACCAGTATATTCCTGAGGCTGATAAATTCCCTCTGAAGAGACCGTGGATTCAAGCACCTGCCTGAAGAATTTGTTTTACAAACTGAGCACTGAGATGGAGATACGTTCTAACAATTCTAAGCTTCTCCCCAGTGCTCCCCTTGCTGGCTCCCTCCCCACACATAAACCCTTCATGAACTGTAAACCCTTTGAGCAGCACAAGTGTATTTGTAGCTGTAGCGGTGCTAATGAAAGATGGGGAAGATATTTTCTTTGCAGTCAGTTCTCACCCTTCAAAGCTGATTCTTAGTTGTTAACTCGAAGAGCAGCCACACAGTTGCTGTGCATTTGGGGTACTCTGCCTTGGGTGCACATCCTGAAGCACCTTGCTCTCTGGGACAGGTATCAGCAGCGAGCTGCACGGCCCACACCTTACCTCGGTGGAGTCAATGGGGAGAAACGCACCAAACCCTAGTCTTGTGACCCTGGCCCAGCTTTGGCTCCACCCCACAGAGCGCCAAGGTTCATCGTGGCCAGGTTGCCTGGGGCTGCCCTGCTTAAGGTACTGCAGCCAGGCAGATGTGAGGCACCAGTCCTCGTGCTGGAGGACCGCACTGATATATCTGCAGAGAGCTGGTCTTCAGCATGAGCCCTCACCACCTGCACAGCCTCGGCTCCAGAGGAGCTCAGGTCACAGCAAGACAGCGTATCAGAGGCAGAGGGACAAGCTGGTATTGCCTGACAAACAGACATAGGACTGGCCATTCCTTCCCCTCACCCCCAGCTCTTCTGGGGATCCCAGCTGGTGCACCACATTTGGAAAACAGTTTGCTCTCCTGTAGCCTCCAGTGGACACCCCTGCAGCTGCACCTGGGAAGCTTTGCAGCGGCATTAGCCGAGACCCCACTGTGGTGGGCACCTATTCCTGAGAGCCTGTCATATCCCACCTTCCAAACTGTACTGACGGTAACAATGGGCACCATCCTTTCTCTGCCACAAGACAGCCAGGCCAGGTCCTCGCAGCGCTGCTCCCACACACCTTCCCTCCTCCCGAATTGCTGTGGGAGTATACACTGTGGAAACAGACCCACCCATAGTCCCTGGCTCTTCCCAAGGCTGTCAGGACAAGCACCAGCAAGGCATCATCTGGAGGACAGACAAGCCCCACACAGTCCGAGCCAAAGCAATGCGACCTACATCCAGCACCCCAACTGCAATACAAAGTCTGCTCTTACTGAGACACCAATGCTGCCCTCCCCATGCACAAACACTCTAGGTGCAAAGGAACAAGGTGTTTCCCCCTAATTGCAGAGGTATGCCTGCAGGAAGCTCTGCTGGCAGATAAACCGCAGTGGTCCACAGGCGAGGGGCAGCTGGACAAGAGCCCTTCCTCAGTTTACCTGCTGGATCTCGTTCTGCCTGGCTGCATGGAGCTGAGTCAAAGGAAGCGGCTCCGAGGCAGGGAGCAGGCAGCAAAACAAAGGCAGGGAGAATACCAGCCAGCCCAAAGGAACAGTGGGGAAGCTGGTAATTGGGACGTGTGTGTTTGGCTTTCGCCAGGCTAGCAGGTTTGTTTTTCCCAGGCTGGAGTCCACACTGAAAGAGACATGGAGTTATTAAAGAACTCAACCTAGAAAGGAGAAAAAAAAAAGGAAAAAATGTTGCCAGCGACGGCTGGAGGTGAATCTCAAGTAAGGAGAGTGCAGTGGGAGCTTTCTGCTCCTTCCCAAGGGTGGAGATGCCTGGGAAATTATTTTCAACAGGCAAAGAAAAACGAAGTTTAAATAAAATTTATTCCAGTGTACTTTTATTTAGTCCTAGTTTAACTCATTTCTCAGACAGCAAAGAGCTTACTGGGCAGGATGCAATAGGTCCTGCTACAGAAAGGTAGAGCTGTGCCTTCCTGATCCCTTCCTTGTTGCAAGAAGATTTCTGCAGAGATGCAATTCCAAATGGGACCAATTGGTGAAGCAGACCCAGAGCCTTCCTCAGGAAGGAATTCCCTCACAGTGGGGCTGATCCTCAGTCCTTTTGCCAGGCAGATGGTACAAGGAGCTGTACATCTTCCTGCAGGTCCGCAGTGCTTCTTTCAGGCAGGATATGTGCAGGAGCTCAGGCCAGACCAAAAGTCATGCTCGTACACCACTACACCTGGGATACTTCATCCTGCTCTGGCCCAACACCCTACAAATGCCAGGTGTCAGAATAGGAGACTGCGATTCCCTATATGTACTTGCAAAGCACATTATAGATATAAAATTTTCAGTAAGGTAACCAACCACCCGGTGATAGGGAAGGAAAATATATTTGCATGTCCTTTCCACTTCAGTTCAGGGAAAACTCGCCTTGATCCTTTTGATTTTCACTTTCAAGTAAAGGTGATGTGAAATCCTGCTGTTGGACAGGCAGCCCTGAAGGGTGGGGAAAACAGCATACAAACAATGAGACCCAGGGGAAAAAATGAGACTAGTGGGAGCTGCTAGTGATCCTACACTGCTCCTCTGGCTTTCCTCCTTTAACCTACATGTGAGGGGCCCAATGGAGACAGAAGGAGATGCTGAGTGTGCACAAACCAGTTCAGCTGTGCTGATGGCAGCACAACTTCACTGATTCACACCAGATGAGGGTTTACTCATCGGCAGTGTACTATCCCCTTTCCTAGGAGCCTATGCTTTCTCACATAGATTTGTTTAATTGGCATGGTCTCATGTGTTTAACATGAAGGAGGTCTTTCCAGTAGTCATGCCCCACACAGCATCTTGCTGGAGTCCTGAGAGAGGGAGGGGGAGGGCCAGACCATGAGCAACTTAATTTGCCTCTCCTAGAGGCATCCCCCAACTTCGTAGATTGAGAACAGGAGAGAAAGGCAGTAACTCTCAAACTCTTTCCTAGACAAAACATATCCTGTTCTCCAAGGACTTTGCAAGAGTCTTCTCTGTATGGAGGAGTTCAGAGAGGTACTAACCACCCAGCACTGGCTGGAGGAGCATCAGAAACTAAACCAGTAACGCCATGAAACCACAGTAACATCACTGCTCCACTGCTTTAGCAACACAGTGGATTATGCTGAAAAGTGGTATATTAAGGGGTCTGCTGTAGGCAGAATTGTTGAAGTTTAGGCATCCATATTGACACCAACTATTTTGTTTACCTTTGTTTTGACTTTTGCTGTTACTCTGGTGTCTGCTAATATGGTAAGGAGAAAAAACTGTATTGGAATACAATACACAGAATTAAGAAAAAGTAATAGCTCACAGAGCCTTGGTTTCCTTCATATGTTGTATTTCTTTCGTATTATTGAACTTAAACAACAGCTCATTACCAGCAACTCTTGGTCATTGCTGTTGGATTAGCTGCTTGTTGGATTAGCTGCTTGTCTGCACTTTTCTTTCTCTGAGACATTTTGAATAACTATCATTAGGGAAACTTCCATCCCTTGTGGGGTTTTTCAAAACACACAGGCAGTTCCTGCCCAGGAAAAGCTGCAGAATTCAGAAGAGAGTCTCAAGCAGAATGAAACTCATGTTTCCCAAAACCAGACTGTGGTTGTGTTTACACAATTGATATTGAGCTGAATGTAGTATTGATGCTGTAGCACTTTCTTCAGGCTTTCGCCATTCCATCTGCGTGTTCCAGGAACATGTGGACAGGCTGCTGGGCCATGGGTTCACAGCAAGCAGAGGACCAGGGACATGTCTGTCTGTAGGTGAATGTGCATGCTTCTGCTTGGCAGGAGAGACAACTGAATACTGCGGCTGCTGATTGCCCAAGTAAACAACAGGTCATGTCTCTGCATTCTCACTTTCCTACCAAGGTCCTGTGTTCATGCCCCTCTTTCAGATCCTCCGTAACAAAACCAAACACCCCCATGCCAGAGCCCTGCAGTGGCCAGATGGCTAGAAGCACAAACCAAGCAAGTATGTCCACAAGGTGAACTTCACTGAAACTGCTAAACATAGAACTTAAATGGATGGATGGTTAAGTAGCATGTGTTAGTTTTTCTGTATTATTCTAATTACCATATATTTGTAACAAACATCAAATCAACTCCACCGTGTTTCAGGGCTTGTGCCTTTAGCCTTAAAGCTGACAAACATTAAGGATCTTTGTGATTTCATCACAGATATGGGATGGGTCAGAACTGATGAAAGACTCACTGTGCTGTTTGCCACCCAAGGGAATAGGAACTGGGTGTGATGGGGTAGCCACGGTTCCTCTCACACAAAGGTGAAGGTGGGAGGGTGGCAGGCAGCAGGATTTCTATTCTGCTCTGTCAGCTCTTTGAGGTTGTACTTTTAAGAGTCCAATTAAACCCTCAGTTCTGCTGGTTTTCTACAGTGGTCTAGAGAGCCTTTTTTCATTCACACAATTAAACATGCCATTCACTTTCTGACAGTTTTGATTTTCGCCTTTGTGACTGTACTGCAGTGCCATATCCTTGTAAGGCACTTTTTGTGACCACGTTCCAACCTCCAATGACACCGAGATAGCGGAACATAAGCCTATTTGTCATGCCAGTAACGGTGCTTCATGCCTATCAATATGAGGCTGTGATACGATTTTCTCAAAGCATCCCTATGTATCAATGCTGGATATTCCTACAGGTAAAATCCCCACTACAGAGATGAAACTAATCCTGCCCTGCTCACTGCCAAAGCTGAAGCTGGCCATGGCTTGTCCCCACCCACAGACAAGGCACACGGCAGCGGTACCTACCAGGTCTGGAGGCCACAGGGCTGCACAAGCCTGTGGGACCTTACCAAACAGCCACATCAGAAAGCGGATGGCCACCTGCAGAGCAGCCAAGAGAACAGAAAGCAGGTGAGAAACACAGCCTACAGTGCTTGTGACCATGCAAAGCCTATTCTTTATGGTTCAGATGCATCCAAAGAGAAAACCTGCCTAAGAGCCTAGAAGGAAGCCGTAGATGGGGAACTGAACTCTCCTCCAGAGATCTACAGTAACATTACAGGGGACCATATCCCCTCCCCAGGGCACCACACCGCTTCCCACACGATGTTTGTGCACCTGACCTTACGTGATCACAATATAAGAGATATAGAATGCTCTTGGGAGAGTTACACAGAACCTGCAGCATTCCTTAGCCTAAACTATTTGGCACAACATTCTAGTTGTAACACAAGGCTCATCATTTTGGGTAGCAGTGAATATCGTATGAACAGTAATTTTGTGTAAATATTCTCTTACAAAAAATGTTCATTGTTTGCTACACACAGATGGAGATTCAATGGTCTGAGATTCAACATAGATTTTGCCTTCTAGAAATATTTTATAAAGTGAGAGGTAATGGCCTGAGAATGATTAAACCACATTTAACAGAGTCTAAGCAATACCAAAATGATTTGAAATAAACAAGGAAAATACATCCAGTCTTCATTTGAGACTTTGAGAGGTTGCTAAATATCTGGCATGAAAGTATATGAGCTTTTTTTGTCTTAAGACTATTGTATCTGAAAAATAAGTGTGTGAATACATATTTGTTTGCAAAATTTTTAAAGCTTTATTTTAATTGGAACTATGCACCCTTTAACATTTAATCTTGAATATTTCCTTTTGACAAGTCACTAAAACAAAGAGTGTATATTAATTCAGACAAGAGTTTCATTCATAGATGGTCAGCTACAACAGGATTATTTGCAAGTGCAAAGATCACTCACATGAATAAAGATTTGGTGGATCAGTGACTCCACTGATAAAATTAATAAAATCCTTCTCCAGACACAATCCAGATCTGTTTTCTTGCTACTCATCCAAGCAAGTCTGCTTTTGTGTTGTTCCAGTTTAACTAACTGAAAACACATAATTATTAATGAGAGTTCTGATAGGACAGGAGAGAGAAAACATGCTTCTTGGTGATCAACTCGCAGCCACAACAACAAAAAAACCTCAGTTCTGTGCAGGAAAAGTAACCCCCTCCTGCTACATTATTCCATTGATCTACAAACATTTACATCTCCTTTGTTAACTAGTTTTCTGTAGAAATTTTGTGATTATTAAGGAACGCTCTTACAACTGCACCTCCAGAAACTTTAAGTTTAGACTGATCCAGTCTGAAAAAGAGGGTCTGTTTTTGTCTTTAAATCATGTTATATGTGAAATCTGTTGGGCTTTTCCTGGACGTTCATGATTCATTGTAAATAATTCAAACTGGATTTACAAAGGAGAAGAAGAGGCTGTACAATAAACATAAGAACTGCACGGTACTATACCTCTGAAAGTCAAAACTAATGAAAGCATTTCATAAAGGCTACATAAAATGTTTTCTCCTCCTCTCCTCACACTGTTTTGTGATCAGATTGATGAAAACAAACTTTTGGAGAATTTCTATCCAATTAATAATAAAGTCTAATAAACAAATTGTTCTGGCTATGGCAAGAGAATAGCTTCACCTGAATAAACTCCATCATCCACACTGTGCACTGAAATGAAACACAGACAACACTGGTAGCTCAAAGATAAACAAGAAACACATGTGAAGTGACACTGAAGGAACACTAAAGGTGCATTCCCCTCCATATGAGTAACAAGGCTGCCATGCACTACTATGGGAAGCTGAGACCAAGAAAACACTATTTATTTATGTATTTACACTTAAGGACTAGGCACTTTTACAACTGACAAGTGTTCTGAGTTACAGCAGTCAGTAACACATATTGAAAAGTCATGTCTGAGTTTTAATTTTCAGGGTTAAATACTATCTTCAACATACCTTATAAACATAATGATGGTGCTGCACAACACGAGCAGCTCCAGACACAATACAAACCTGGCTTTATGCACCCAATTTTTTATTAAAAAAATAATCAGTGGATGATCACTGTCATCCCTTCCAAGCTTACCCATTCTATGATTCTATAAAGAATTGCCCTAAGAACAATTAATGAGAAGCAGAGGACTCTGTTTTTATTAAGTATACTTATTAAAAACAGGATTCAAAGATGGAATCAACCAATGCAAGATTAGTAATTCATATATATTCTTTAAATCAGAAAAATGTGGAATTAGATCTGAACCTACCACAACCAAAGAGAACAGGCTTTTCCCAGTTATCTGTGTAGGTCATGTCAGATCCTTTAGTTAAACATTTCCAATATGTAAACATTATCACCAGTCCAGACTAATTCTAAAAGTGTACTCTAATCAGTTTCCCTACCTGAAAGCCTGGTGTAAATTAATACAGAATCAACAACAGACCTTATCCTAAAGAGGTGTTTGAAGGTCTGACTGTTGAAAGCTCCCAGGACAACATATTACCAGCGCAAGCCACACTAGCAAGAATTCAGAAAAATTTATTCTGTGGAACATCTCCAGTCCAAATCCTGACCAGTGATGAGATGAATTCTCTGCTGCAGTCACATCCATTCAACACTGTCACTGCAGCAGTATGCAACTGGTATTATAGCTGCCATCCTTCCAAAAAGGATTATTAAGGAGTACATAACCAGTGACCACCAAAATAAGGACTGCAAACAACATCAGTTTATTTAAACCAAAGTCAGCCCTGCATTCCCCAAAGATACTACTTTTTCATTGATCCCACTTGAATTATTATAAATTTCCTGAAAGGCTAAGACTTCTATTCTGGTGCTATAGTTCCTGAAGGAAAATAGAGGAACTGTCCACAACTCCTCTGTGGAAATATAAAAGTATCCCACTTCATTGGATATGCTGGCCCTAGCAGTTGCCAGAGAGCTCAAAGCCAGTTTAACTACCTTCCCATTACTCAGAAGAGTAATTCCCAGCTCATGCACCAAAATTCAGCCACAGCAGACCTCCACTTTGGTCTTTCCATCTCCTAGTTAACAGGAGCTTTCCAACGAGGAACTGTGGCAAGGCGAGGGGCAGACAAGCCTATAGGTGGCACTCTTGCCCTGACTCAACACGAAAGGACCACGAATCCCTGGTTCCCTTGGAGAGAGGCACATTTCAACCAAGAAAACCATTAAAAACATGAATTCCACAAGGCACTTTCAATGAACATTTTCGACTTTATTGTCACCACGCTTGAAAACATAAACCTATGTTCAAAACAGTTATTTCTGAGAGCAGTGAAATACAAAATATTTCACACAGAAGTTTGTTACTGTAACACAAATGGAAGTGAGATATAGAATACACTGAAGTGTACTGTTTGTGCTCCGAGTTACAAGTTTAAGAACTGTACCACTACAGAATTGTCACACAGGCTTAGAAAGTGAGCATTTGACTGTTTTAAGCGTCACCTCTGCATTTCTAGTATTACACATTTACTTTGAAACTTCCTAGCAGTGGACAGAGAACACGAAAATTCTGTTTTCAGGGTTTGTGTTGAAAGCACCGTGACAACAGACTGTTCAAACTACTTCCTTACAGAGGGAAGTCTAAACAGAGACAATTATTGCAGTTACAACTTTCTAGGGGTAATGTTTATTACTATCTATGATAGATTTATGAATATACAATAACAAGCAAAATCAATGTTTTCTGGTAGTTCCTCCTGAAAAGCGAAGCCAGTGTTGCCCATTTAAAAATTGTTCCTTTTATACTAAAGAAAGCAATCTCTTATATTCTATAAAAAATGCATGTGCTTGGCCAGGCACCATCCAGTTTTCCCTTCCTCTAGATTCTCTAAAACGAAACTAACCCAAATAAGCAAAACTTCTTTATCAGTTAGCAGCAAAGGAATTCTGTAAACTTCACACAATTAATAGATCTCTGCTTAATTTAAGTTCATTTCCAAAAGAGTGACATGACTAAATAATTTGTATCAGGCAGTGACACACATATAACACTCCATCACCAAGACCCTTACCTTAGCCAGGGGAGAGAGCAATGGAGAAAAGGGAAAGGAATGTCTGTTCTACAACAACTGAAGGATATATGTTGCACTTTGCTTTTCTCTTAAAGGTCCCAAAGAAAAGTTTTCTAAAGCTACCTCAAGGTTACTTCTCACACAAGCAACTTGGTTCCAAACTCAAGTTTGAACAGCATCTCTTCCTGAAAAACAGAGACATCCCTGATCCCTTACACTTAATGACATTCCTGACTTGTAACAACACATACTTGTCACTCTCCTCTTCTCATCGCTTGCTTGATCGCTTTTCATGCTTATCCTTTGTGTGCTGGTTCCTGCTTTGGTGCCTTGGAGGAGAGTAGCTGACTCTCCTTCTGGACTGAAAGCTGGGAGTATATGGGTGAATTCTGCGTTTCTTTGGTTTTTCTTCTTTCCTGCTTTTGTTTGGCTCAGACTCCTTATTGTCTTCCTTTTGCTCACGTTCTTGGTCTTGTTCTTTTTGAGATGGTAACGTGTTTTTGATGGTATTAATAAGGAATCTTTTATTTGTACCAGCAAGAGGACATTTCAACCTGCAAAGACATTTAAAAGTGATCAAAAGACAAGATAAAAACATCCCAAAACAAGTCTAAGATTTAAACTTCAGTGATTTTAAGACAGGTTTGTGATTTTGCCTTTCCTTGCATGCCACCTAGTGTAAACTCTCAGTACAGAAAAACATGTTCAAGGTTATCTCCATTCTCCTTCTGTCTTACTCTTCATGGGAAGAAAATTATTTCACTACAACACAGTGAAAATTCATGTGATTTTCACAGGGTAGTGTGTAAAAGGGGAAACAGAATGACAATATACTCGAAGGTTGGTGATGCTTAACTTAGGTATTCAGGAATCAAATATTTAGTAACATTTTCTAAGTCAAATCAGAATGGTTTATAAAGATCACCATCTTCTAAAGTCAGCATTATCTAATGAACTCTGATATTCAGAAAGTAAAATAAACATGCATGAAGAAACCAAATAGCTGTAGCAATATAACATGTAGTGAGGCATACCAATTTTAATTTATATCTGGCAACTACCTAAGTGTAGTATATCTTTTTCTTAAACAGAAAGGATACTTAACCAACTATTTTTCATTTTTTCTGACTCCCTCACAGCTTAACACTTTTTCACACAATTTATCAGCTAGTTTCAGTAAACAAGCATCGTACATTTCATTTATCATACAGTTGGTATCAGCTATACTCTACTTATTCCCAATTTATCATCTTTTAAAGAACTGAATGAGAAAAAAATAAGTTTGAACACATTTCTACAGAAGGCAAAAATCACTCTGAAGACTGTTTATAGTTGGAATTGCTGAACTGTTTGTCTTTACAATATTTTTGAGAGAACTTATGGGATTACTTTGAAAAAATCAGAGCTGTTGGAGATCACACTGCCACTTACAGTCACGGAATCCTAACAAGACAATGTTAAGATCATCTATTCTACTGGCTTGTTGTGTGTAAGTGTAGAAACCATACCCTATTTAAAGACCTTTGACATCTCTGAACAATCAGAGGTCTCAGAACAACAAGCAAATTTCAACAAAGACCACATCTGATTTAGCATACTTCATGACTTAACTGGACATGGCATTTACCATGCTTTGCTTCAGATCTGCCTACTAAGCATTCCTGATAATTGTTCTTGTCCTAAATCCTCAAAGACCTTAGGAGAGTAATTTTACAAGTATACATTGAACAGCCATGGTTTTTATTTCCACTAAGTATTTCATGACACATTTCTACAGCATAGCTAGTTTTAGAATTTTCTAAACTTTCTGCATAGAAAGCTACACTGTTTTGCTCACATCCTGATTAAAAGAATAATAGAAAAGTCTAGATCTTTATCTGGTATAGCTAATTTGTAACTTAGGGAAACAGTATTTATCCTTTGACTGTATTATTGAGTAAAAACACAAGGCAGTAGAACACGGTTTCTGCTTCAAGCTACATCAGCTATGAATGTGGTGCTGAACATGCCATGGCACAGGTCACACTGAAGACATAACACAAACCAGCCAACATTTAAGTTCTTCATACGTCTTATGCAAGCATTGAACTGTTGTAACGCAACACTTCCTACTAAGGAATGGAGCTTACTCTAGGCTGCACCCAGGCAAAAACTACTTCACATTTGTTCTCCTTCCTCTTGCTTTTTCTTAAGAGCTAATGCATTGATTTAAGTGCTAATATATATAGCATCAGAAGGATACAATCTGCCCTAAATAAATTCATCTGGCTGAAGTATTGATTTCTTTTTGACACTATGAGTGCTGCCTGAGCTATACTAAGAATGAAAACTGATGAGAAATGCAGGACTTGAGAGTCAGCTAAGAGATGCCATTAGTTCACCATCATAGAGTGATAAAAGTGAGCCACCAGGCTTTCATGGAGCAGGAGTAAGTCACAGCACAGAAGAAAAACATTAGCCCTTAGTTTTATTCACCTCAGGCTTCAGCAAAGCAAACTCTGCCTTGAAGTCTTAAAGGAAATGAGATGTATGGCATGTGCTATGTTACACATGCACAAACACAAGTGCATGTTTACATATATCCATGGTACATATAGAACTCAAAAGATTAAAAGTGAACGGTATTAATCCACTGATATCTTTGAGAGCATTTGTAATGGTCAGTAAATTGGTATCGCCAAAGACAAGCCTTTGGCTCTCTATAGAGTCTGATTCTGCAGTGCTCAATTCACTGACAACTTTGCCCTCAATGTGAGTTCTGAAGGGCTGGGAGGCAAGCTCAGCCCGTGCAAGGTGGAACATAACACTGCTGACTAGTAAATAGTGCCACAGAACTGATTTGAGAAGCTTTTCTTTATAACAAACAACAACAAAAAAAAGGGAGGTTACATGAACATTACAGTTTTGAACTGAAGTATGCCCCAAGCAGGGCTGCAAGTGTGACTAAAGCAAGCACACAACACAACGCTAGAGCAGTCTCATCTACAAAACAGACTCCAGTTCCATAGCAGTCAGTGTGTTCACTCAGCATTCAGGTTCACTTTTTGCTTTGAAGGCTCCAATAAGCCAAACCAAGCTACTCTTACCAACAGAACCTTCCCTCCCTTCACAGGTAAGTCTCACACACCTCAAAATCTCTACACTATGCAATGACCAAGATAATGCAATGCACTGTCAAAATACAATGGTAAATCAAAATGCAATAACGTGTTTTAAGAAAAATTAAATCCATTATTGTGGACATAGGTCATATCCTAACTCTACTTTTAGGGCAACTTTATGCAATAACACAGAATTTCCAACCAACACCTGTCACCCAGTGCAGCAGTGACATTCAGCACAGAAATGTATGCACTATACAAGTTCTTAACAGCAAAAACATAGCAACACCATTTAAGACACAAGAGTACAGTGCTATACACCACAGTCTTTTCTCTGCTTTGTAACTGGACATATCAAACAGGCTTGGCACAGTAAGGCTTATCATACAAAGTGAAGTACATCTTTGCAGAAAACAAAGTTCATTATGGATTAACTGACAAGTACACTTCTACCATTTCCAAAATGCCATGGAAAATACCAAACTTAATAGAAGAGTGACTGAAGGCAAAAAGAAGAAAAAAACAGCTACAGGTTGTTTTGCCAAACCAACTAATCTATGTTATTATTCTTTCACAGGGGACCTCACAAAAGAGGATGCTTGAGAGGACACTGCAAGCTTTTAAATATGGTCTTGACAACTAGGTACAGCTGGCAGGACTTTGTAGAACCACAGAACAGCCTGGGTTGGAAAGGATCTGAAAGCTCATCTGGTTCCAACCCCATTGTTGGGGGTTCCTTTCAGTAGACCAGGTTGCTCAGAGCTCCATCCAACCTGGCCTTAAACACCTCCAGAGAGGGGTGATCCACAACTTCTCTGGGCAATCTGTTCCAGTGACAACTTGACTTGAGATGGAAACATGTGCTCTGATTACAAGATTTTAACATAGTTACTTTGCAAGCTCTATCTGTACCCTTTTTCTCCTCCTTCTCCTCACATTCCAATGAAAAATGTAGGGGAATCACATTGCAGAGTTTCTGCACAGTCACACAACACCCATTCAAAGACAAGACGCAGTACAGCATTTCACAGTTCCGGTGCCCTTATCATCATTTTGTATTTTGCTGTAGTTCTAACAGATTTGGTATTGAACAGAAAGCTACCTATAGGAATGAAGGCAATTTTAGGATTCCTCTACAAGAAATAGAGTTAAAAATAATTTAATACTTCCAAAACGTATCTTTTTGCAATTTCATCTGCTCTTACAATGCAGAGCTGAACAAACCATCCAAAAATAGCCTGTTTTCCATTTCTGATTTTACATAAGCTTCTCAAGTAAGACAAGAAAGCTACATTCAGTTTAGCTTTAGCTCACATGCTACCAGCATCTTTAAAGATCAGATTTACACAATGGAGGAAAAAAAAGCCTCCAGAACTTTTTTTCACACAGTAGCTTTCATAACATTTTAACTGCCTTTCTTAATTAAAGGACAACAACTGCTTAAATTGGACCTAACTCCACTGCCAAAAGAAGCTTATGAATTACACACATAGCACCAAGAGAAACACTTGGGGAAAGCAAAACTTTTAGCTTTATTTTAACTAGACACACAAGGGAAAAACCCCAAATATCCTATACCTTTATTCCATCTATATCCAATAGCCTCTGATGAGATAAGGATAAATATATCTAACCATTTCAAGTTTTCTTAGATTTTTTCGTCCACAACTTCTCACGCTGAGTCCACCTGGTCCTTCAAATGTTAGCTTCCAGACAGCTCCTCTGATGTCTTATCTCAGAAGTTTCAGCATCACATCATCATTGCTGAGATTCAGCCACAGACTCTGCTCACTTCTGTTCAACACTTCCAGGATTAAAACACCTTCAGAAGAGGATTCTCCCTTTCCCTTCTCTCAGACATTTCCTTATTTGTGATTAGCTGCACTAATGCTTGAGCCGGATACATCATAAGCAGGATCTACATGATGTGTTAACATAAGGACGTAGGAGATCCCCGCAACAAGAGTCACCATAGCAAGAGTACATACCGAAGGAACACTGCAGGACTTAGAAACACTGCATTGCTGAATGAAATCTACAAACACAGATATCCACTATTTTTGGGATTCATTTACCATGGATGTACATACTGCCTATTTGAGCAGTCCTGAGAGTATGGAGACCAGTGAGCTAAGACTCTTAACCAACTAAGAGTTCATGCAGTCCACTGCCAATACTGACAGTTGCTTCATGTCCAGAGAGTCTGATAATTTCCCTTCCTGCATAAGGTCTTGCCCAATATCACTGCCAATTTCCCTGTTGGTTGCTTGTCCCAGACAGAGACAAGCCCTTCTTCTACTAGCCTCTAATCTCTACAGGTTGCAGCACCTGCCCATGTCATCTACATTAAACTGGTAAGAGAATGTAACACCAGCAAAACATTCCAAAACTGGAAGAAATACTAGCAACACTGTCTCATATTTGAAGGCTGAGTTTTTGTATGAGAGACAGGGCTAAAGGTTGACTGCTTCATACACTTTTTCTGTACCTGTCAGCTAAGCTAGCTTGGACGCTCACATTTTAGGCTGCAGCAGCAGCTGACTATCTATCTCAAACGATAAGATAGCAAAAAGTTAGGCAGGAGTGCTTGGGGAACTTTTTCAAACAGCGAACTCCAGCTACAGAGAACTAATCACTCCAGACAGTAATAGAGCATTGGCTTGAAGCTGAAAGCAGTTCCAAAACAGCATTCAGAGGCTTGTTGGTTAAGGCTGCCACCAGAAGACATTAGTCCTTTGTAATGGTATGCAGAATGTAATTCCCCCCCAGGAATGCCACTTCTCCATACACCTCCCTTTAATCAACTCCTGTCAAATGACACTGACTCCAGAAATATATTTTTCAGTATTCAATTAGCTGCTGGAGAGCAACAAACACTGGAATCAGTGAAGTATGAATAGTAGTAGCCTCTGCTTCTTCTTACCCGAAGACAGATGGCAGAACATATCTTTTCTTCGTAGCCGAGTTGCTTCAACTTTCCAGTGCCAATGCAGGACTGATGGCCTTACACTAGATGTCTCCAGGGTTTGTGCATCTCTTCTCCAGGACTCCTCTGACAAAGGGTTGAGGAAATCCCAGAAGTCCTCATGAAACACACCTGTAAGCATTTTGAGTTTGGCAAGGAAGGAAGGTTTTGTGGTTTACCTATTAACACTGTGCTTTTAGACAAGTTGGTGATGACCCTGTCTTTGCTTCTATCAGTTATGCTTTTCTGGATTCTAGTCTATTAATACACATTTGCATGAACTAATTTTTCTGCTCATTTCATTTGCTATCCACAGAGCTCTGAGCAGCGGTTACCTTCCTCTCACTAGTTTACACCTTGCAAGGTTACATGTCAGCCCTGGAAGTTACCTCTGAAACCCTTCAGGATTTACTTTGTTTCAGGATCAGTTACATCTGATGACATTTTGCTGGAGTGTGATACTCAAATGAGCATAGTTAAGTTTCCTTCCAAATATCTTACTGATTGTATGATCTCCCACGTCTATATGCAATACCCAGTTGTTGGGCCAGTTCAGAAGCACCAGAGTAGCACAACAGGGCATGAAAAATATTAAAGGGACAAGAGCAGTATCAGCTTGCAGCTGCTGTTCTGCCTGTTGTGCTTGCAGAACTGGACCACAAAGACTTATTGGGATTCTGCCAATGATCGGCTTTATACCTTCCTTACAGCCAGGCACCCAAGCTCTACAGTAGCCTATGCAAAACCCTACAGCAGCAGACTTGTGACAAATGCGATTACTACCAGTCTCTAAGGATACATTCAGAGAGGGAAAAGTCCCTGGAGACGCATTACATACAAAGAAATCATCTCTGACAGCATGATATCCTGAGCTGCAGACAGCCCAAAGCTGGCATAGTACCTTAAAGAAGGTACTATATACAGTATGCAGAAAGAAAGGTATTTAGCAAAGCACTTCCTAGGCACTGGGTGTCGACCACTGATGGATACAGAGCACTGCAGAGATGGATCCTTCATTTGATCCAGTACAGCTATTTTCCTGTACCTCTGGAGTCAAAATGATCCTCAGTCTCAGTTCAGGATATCACCACAACAATCCCTATGTCTTCATCTGCCTGAAGCCTTCTTGACAGTCCTTTTCTCTGCCTTTAACATAACCCTGGTGGAATCTGCAGCTGCTCTGAAGAACAGATCACCCTTGGCTATCCCATCCCCTGGCAGGTCTTGGACATCAGGTTTTAAAGCAAACTACACAGCACCCCGAGCTGATCACCACAGCCAGCTGAATAGGTCCACTACTCTTACAGACAACGAATAAGAAGTCACCAGACCCAGCAGCAGAAGCCCATACACATTCCTGGCAGGCATTCCAGACTGCACAAGTGGCAGTGAAGTTGCACAAGGGCACTTGATTATCTCCCAGCAGAAATCTTTAATCTCCATACTTGAAATTAACTTGCAAATTCACAGTAACTGGATGCATCTAACACTTCATGGTGCTAATTAACTGCACTCATTTACCTGGTCATTTTGGCAAGGCTGGCAGGGTAAAAGCACAATGGACCAGTATTGTTATAACTACCCTAGGGAATGAAACCAGTTATTTTAACAGAAAGGGTATGAAGTGCATCCCTAGAAGAAATACTGAGCGAAACATACAGAAAAACCTAAACCTGCTTAGAAAACATAAAGGAACAACCTTTTTCAACAAGCACTACTTTAATCTCTTCAGAGCACCTAAAACAAACATAACCAAGAAATCAGCCGAGAATCCATCAACAGCACAGACTTATCTTTTACTACTGTTGGTAGAGGAAGCCTTATCTACAAATGAGTTTAACGCAGTCAACTGGTGCACTACTTGTATGAGTATCTCCAGATCCAATAGCTTCTTGTCAAACAGCTTCTTATCATATACATCAAGATGAATGACTCGGCATGTTATTACTTTTTAAATTACAATTACATGCATCACATTCCATTATAATTTAGCTGTAAAATCTGGAATACTGCTCTGTATTTCACTTCAGATTTAAATACTGTGATTCTTTTCCTATTTGCTCTAAAAATTAGCCCCTGGGTTTTAGGTTTTTTTTTTAGTGTTAAAAGATAACTATCTTCCAAAACTGGATTACATTTTTGAGGTCACTGAGTTCATGTCTGACTACAACGTACACATGAATTCTCTACTAAAGGATAGTTTATTATTTTCAGTATAATAAAAGGCTTTAAGTTTCTTTGTCAGGCTATGGATTCTTTTCACTTAAAACAGAATCTACCTCAGTAACATGTGGGCAGTATGTAAGCACATGCACACTTAATCAGTATTTTAAAGACTCAAGAGATTCCAACACAAACTTTGCAATTCCATTATAAGGACATATTATTACAGAAGATAATTCCCAATTTTCCAATTGCTTTGACTTGAACATATTCAGACAAGCAATTTCATGCAGACAGAATTTATCTGACCTTCTTATGTAGACTCAATTTTTTGCCCAACTTAATATGTAGATGAAGACCTTTAAATACAAAGCATACAAAAAGGTAGACACTTCTGTCACATATTAAATACAAAATTTATTTTGGCATCGTTCATAGCATTTATCTCCTCTTGGATCAACTTACCAACCCATAGCTCCCATTGTTTCAGCTCTGGTTCTCCCACGTTTTGCCTCTTTAAGTAACTCTTCTACAGCCTTCCTAAATATGAGAAAAAGAAAAAAGTCACCACTTGTGGAACACAAGAATCTGACACTTCATGCACATACATAAATAAAGTGGATAGCTTCTTCTCTGTAGTGAATTAAGCAATAAAGAAGCTACCAAAATTACCTTGACTTTAAGATAATTCAGATTCCTATGCACCAAGATTGAAAAAAAACATTTTGAAATATTAAGAACAATTAAAGTTGTTGCAAATACAACAACAGCCATACTAAATAAAGAACAGAAATAAAGAGTGCAAACTGGTTTACTATGCTGAAGTGCACAGTCCCTGTCACTTCACCTTGGAAATGCTCTTCCCTGCTGTCACTTTGCTTAGGTTCTTCTTAAAGTCTTTCAATCACAGTAAACCTATTTTGAGCACAAATGAACACCACCGGTCAAAGAGTAGTCAGATGATAGTAAAATCACTGCAACTACAAGCTGTCAAGCTGTACTAACTTTGCATAACAGAGGAAGAGCCCATCTTTGTGACTGTGATCAATGTATGTGTGTGTGTATATATATTTCTTTGTTCCAGTGAGAAACTATTCCATGCAGCAAAAACTGAGATATGTAAATTGTGCCAAACCGACACACAAACATTCACAGGTCATAACTTTTTCCTTTAAGAGTTCACATTTGAAAGGCTTTGCGAAGAAAGTGTCCAAGACTTTCACAGTAGAGAAATGCACCAAAAATTGCAGTATCGCTTCTCTGTGCACTAGTCTACTCGTGGCATATTAGTTTAAGGTTTCTCACAGAAGTCTCTTTCTCCCACCTAAGGTCATTTAGTATCACCTCAGGGCTTGAGATACTCCAAATCCTTTGTAAGCACACACCTGACTGTGAAGACATGTTGCATATCCTGTCATACCACAGGCATTCATGAGAACCAAGTATCTACCCAGGTAAGTTATCTGTTAAGTTACCTGCCTCAAGATGCCAAGTACAGCATTGACAACCTCACCAGCTACTGATGCCTTCCCAGGCAGGGGCAGTGGCATGTGTGGGATGGCTGTTTGCAAGAACACCAAAAAAAGGGTGCAAAACACAGACTCTATCACTGGAACATGAGAGATGTTGCTTATACGGATCTTAATGAAATTATAGCACAATTTATTTTTTCTCCAGATCCTGAATCTGCTATCTGAGCAGCCTGAGCTGGTCTATACATAGTGATGACAGCAAGAACACATGGCATTTATAAAAGCTTGCCCTGAGCCTTCAAACTGCAATGTCAGACAAAGGTGAGGAAAGAGGAAAAAAGCATCTGACTTTTACTTACCAATTACCAAACTTAGTGATCCTATTTTGAGAAACCTGACTAGGAGGCAGATTAAAAGCCTGTCATTATTACTGTATTATAAAATATGCCAGAATTTATAACTAAAATAATAGACTAAAGTATCCGAGCTACAAAACACTAATAAAACATATATTTTAAACAGCTACAATTCAGTTTTCAGAAAAACACCACAGTAAATCGATATGGTGACACCAATTCTATTAACTTAGGTAGGAATTACCAGCCATTAAGTATATGAGACTTTTTTTTTAAAAAACCATATATGAAAGATCAGATTGACTTGGCATCCATCTTAGCAGCCTTCTAAGTCCACACCTGCCTTCATTATCATTGTTCCCTAATACTGGTCTTTCAACATCACTCTTATTCACTGCACCTTTACAAAGCCCTTTCAGCTTGCACAGACAAATTAAACACAATGCTGAGATCCCCTTTTGAAATAATGTGTTTCCACTCACTGAACTTATATTCTCTACACAAATAAGCCAAAAGCTATGCAAACAAGTTTTTAAAATTTGCTTTTAGAGGCCTCATGGGACTCCACATTCCTTGTTCTCTTCATTTTCACAGCTTGCTTAGAATACAAACAGTCCTGTGGCTGCCAGCTTCAATTCTAAGAGCAGCAGCATGAGCAAAGGGAATGCAGCATGCAACTTTCACATGAGAACCACCCCAACGCTGGGGGATTGATAGGAGGGAAAATCAGGGACAGGGGCACATTTAAGAACCCTGTCAACAGTTCTGGCATCTTTTATAGCAAGCATCACTTAGAACTTTCTGTGGCAATTCTTTTTGAGCAATCAAGCTGCACAATTACAGTAACTTGAAGGTACAGGCAGTGATAATTTTATCTTCAAGAGTATGGTCCAAGATCTATTTACATTTCTGAGTTATTAGACTTTTTCCTCTCTATATATTACAACGTTACAGACAAAGCTTCCATAGCATAAATCCTAATAACCTGTATGATAAATCCATGTGCCAAAAGAGTAGGAAAATGTTAAAGGCTTTCAAGTCAGGCAAAATGAGTGGTATTTTCTATTCCTCACTCAGGGGAAGAGCTTCATCTATTTTTCCCGCAAAATATCAAATTGGTAGACTGAAAAAATTAATAATTGGTAATACAGAAGTATGTCTAATACCATTACAGGCAATGAAAACACTGTGTCATTACAGAGACCACACAATGTTTGTAATTACAAACGATTGTTGGGAGAAGATACATCATGCTGGATCTGACAGCTGAGATGCCAGGCAGTGAGAGCTCCACGCCCAGGTCCAATAAACAGCAAGGCTGAAAAACAGCTCCCAGGAGGCAGATGCACACACCACACACACCTCTGGCCACACCAATCACAGACAGACACACCAACAGCTTCATCCTGCTCTTCTCTTCAGCTGGGTATGGGAGCCCCCAGGTCTTCAACCCAACCTCACTGCTGGTGCAGACCATCACACATTGCTGGCTGGGACTCCCTGATCCCTCAATACGCAACCCCACCACAGTGTTGCCTGTAGAGACACACAGGCACACACATATGTGTCTCATCTCTGACCCTACAGTGTATCCAGCAGCTGTCCAGGACTCCCTGGTGTCTCTAGCAGCTCCTCCTGCGGTCTTGCTCTTGGAGATGCAAGCTCACCCTCCAGCTCCCTCCTTATTCACCCACTCACCAACTATTCCAGCTTGACCTTCACTGGCAGCCACATGCTCCCTCACACACCCATACTTGCTCCAGTACAGCAGCACAGATAAAGAGGTCCTCAATCCCAAGTGGCTAACACATAGATTTACTTGCTCCATGAAGTGATGAAGTGTTCCTGGCTGCTGGCACACAGCCCCCACAGCCCAACTGCTGGCATCCAGACCTTTCACTTGTTCCAGTTGCTGGCACCAAGGACACATGGCCCTTTCTCCCCAGAATTTGACTCCAGTTGCTAGCACTGAGACGTACACCCTCTCCTCTGAAACAGTCTCTCACTCAAGAGAGAGTCAGAAAGGGATTTAACAGGAAGACAGAACAGTCTGCAATGATCAGGCACAGGGCATAGTCAGACAAGAGGATCCACCAGCAGCCTATTCACGCATGACCAGATCCTTTAATTCCCTTATTCCTCTGTTTTTCCACTTGTGCATCTCCCCAAATGACTTGAACTTACTGCTTCCCCTGACTTTGGTTCCTCCACTACACATCCCATAATAAGCCATATGCGATCTCAAAATGCTCTTCTGCATTCCATAACCCATCACACAACCCTATGCAGCAACACCTTTAAGTCCCAAAGACGCTTCAGCATTGACTCATCTTGGCAGGTGTCATGCCTGGACATGTAGGCTGTCTCCTGGGATCAGCTCCACGGGATGGGTCCAAAGACGACATCTCTGACCTTATGATAGGTTCCCACCAGCTCCTCTGGGCTCATGGAGACAGAGCTCTGATGGGCTGGTAGCTCCTGGGATGGCCTGGGAGAAGCCAAGACTGGGTGCTATTTGGGCTCTCCCTATCCACCGTGGTCTCTCTTTAGCCCTCTCTGGAAGCTTTTGGCACGAAACCTAATTGCCATCTCCACCCATGCCATCATCTCATTAAAGATCCTGATAAAAACTCTAATGAGAATATATCTACCAGAATTTCTTCACAGCACACAATCACCTATGGAAGCACACAGACCTGGAGTAGAAGGGCAGCGTTCATATTTAACACCTCCCAGAATCAGAGAAGGGACATCTTTATCGAACCCATCTATATGAAAGCATTAATAACTGTTTATAGTCTATATCACTACCATCCAAGCTCAAATGCCAGTCTTCTGAACTACTACAATCTGCAAAAAAAAAATCACACTTAAATCTATTTCCTGAGGCACTCTAGGTCCTGACAACAAGTTGCAAGCCCAGGAAAAAAAATGGCAATTTTTAAATTCAATTTTCTCGAAGGAATTTTATGCTAGCTATACAACTTACTTTTAACTGCGCATGGGACTGGAAATAGAAGTGGATGTTGGTATACCGATTACATCTGAATAATTAATATCAAGACCTACAGTCAAGTGAAGGACTGAAGACACTGCCAGTGTTATTTATAATTAATTCCTGTGAGCTGGTCTTATCTCCTGACCCTTATTAATAAAGCTGACAAAAAGGGAAGTCAAGAATAAAGCCCAAACCACAACATCGAGAGCAAGCACAAAAAAGGGCAGAAATATGCCACAAACTTCCTAACATTTGTTCAAAGGCAAATACGTTCCACGTTGGGTATGTGAATGCTCTCATTTTTCAACCAATCAGGTTTTGTATGTATTTAAATATTCTATTTCTCAGCCCTGTGAGTGCTATTTGCAGTACATTTCTGTGTTGATATTCTCAACAGCTTGAGTAGCAGTGAACATACCACTTCATTTCATACACTAATTTTAGCTCGCAGACCACTTTTTTTTTTTTTTAAACCAGGAATATGGAATACTGAATGCTGACAGTTTGATTTTAACTGTTAAAAACAATAGTAAGAACAATCAGTTTTCTCAAAGGCACAAAGCTTGCTTTTTAAAAAGTGTAATTGAGATGCCTGTACAGCAAAACTATTAGGCTATTGATTCTCAACTCAAATACAAACCTCTTAACAGAGAATTATAGCATTCCTTGTGACTCAGAGCAGCATCTCCTCAGGAAACAGTTAATTTCAAGCAAATGATGCTCCAAACAAGCTTGGCAAGCACTTCTAATGAAGTATGGTATCCAAGGTTGTGAAATACTTATAGCTATTGAAAGACAATGGATTATGGATGGATTTGGAAATACAGTATAACAAAGCCACTTCCTTTGTATTTGCAGAGAAATGTCATTTTTATATGCTTCAAACACACCGAAACTGAAGAAATATTTTTGGTTTTTAGATAGGGATGAAATTGGTGACCTCTGTAATACCCCAGTGGATATTTAGTTAAAATAAAATAGGAAAAGCACTACTTGCAGAGGAAAGGAACTAAACAGCTTCTACTAGCTGATTTGTAATTTTTCCTACTCATTCTTAAGTCATAACTTCACAATATCATTAATTATCTGTTAACAGAGTTTAGAATTTTCTGAGAACTACATGGAACCTCAAGAGGCTCGGTCTTCACTGATGCACCAGCAAGGTCACAGGAAAAAAATCTCAGTTCATACTTCCATCAATGGTTACTGGATGAGATGAAGCGGAAGATGTAATTCAGCAGAACATAGCAAATATTACTATTTTACACACCTGTAGTATTTATATCTTTTAGAGTTTTAAAATCCAGAGTGCACAACAGCCACACAGTAACTTGCAAGTTAGTATTCAGCTTTCTAGGAAAACTTCACATTAAAGTGAGGAAAACATCAAATGCAAGATCAAGCAAGAGTCAGACACAGAAAACCCGAAAAATATTATCAGGAAATGTGGCAGTAAGGATGAAATAAATGAAGCAAGATGAAGAGACCTCTCCTTAGATAATAACCAAAAAAATAGGGGGGCTGACTTAACAGATCACATTTTGGAATACTGGGACACAAAATTCACTTCTGAACTGAAAACACACACACAAAAATAGTTACACTTCTTTTTCCTTCATGGTAAGTTAAATAAAAGTCACAAATACAAAACATTAAGCCTTTATTTAAGACATACATTGCAAGACAAGCCTGAATTAAGAAAAAAACTACTGAAAATATTCCAAATAAACCCATTTTTAAACACTAAATATCCACCTAAAATAGTTAGCACTGTGACTACAGAACAGAAACACCATTATTTGTAGGCCAAAGCAATATTATAAACCTAAACTACCGCTGGTATACTACTCAAAGTAGAATGAGATCATTGAATATGAATCTAAGGAATAATTCCTGTAACCCAAAGGATAAAGAAAGGTCCGTGTTAGGCTGGTAAGGGATCTGTATTGAAGACTGTTCGAGGAAGCATATTCCGAGCAAGTAATACCCAAGTATGACACCTAAATGTACATAGCACATATTGAATTCAGGCTGCTACTAGCAAAGTGAGCTGTTATGAAAACTGAGGGTATTAAAAAGTAACTAATGACAGATGGATTCAGGACAGAAAGTGTTAATCTCCAAGGGCACTATATTGTAGTTATAATGTGTTCGGAGCTGATTAAACACACACTGAGGTGACCGGCAGCATGGATTGAAGATACCAGACAGCTAAACCCTACCTTGTACCACTCAGTAAGTGACACTGAGCTTCATCCTCATTATCTACCACACCGCCACAGAAAAGGAATAGCAAATCCCAACTCAGACTGAATCTATGAGGAAGGATAAAACTTCAAATGCTGTTCCTGGAAAGGAGAGCACCAGGAGGTAACCGTGGAGCAGTCAGCTATAGCTGGTGAGTGCACAGCTATGTCACAAACTGCCCAGAGGCCCTCAAGTCCTCAGCACAGCAATAGCAACCAGAAGACAGCATGGAAGAGCAGTGACATAGATTCACCGTGCTAACAAAAAAGGTTTAAGCTTGAAATGGCACTAGTAAAAATAACATTCACGCACGCATAGAAAGAAGCTTTAATTATTAAACTGATGATCTGAGAGAAGAAGTAGCTTACCAAGAACTAAAAGCCTCTTAGAAAGCATTATGCTCTCTAGCCCTTCCATTGCCCCAGTGCTCTTACTTTTGGCCCACCTGAAATATGTGCCAGATATAAGCAGAAAACAGTTATCTTCTATAAGCACTTTCAGACACCATTTCTTAAAAGTTAAGGGAGAGAACCGCAAGTTCAGAAAGCTTTTGGTCACCACCTCACTGCAGCAGTTTATTTAAACAGCCACAGGGAAAGTGAACAACTCAGAGGCAAGCTTGCAAAAAAGTAATGAAATAATTCCAATCACACAAATAGGGCTATTATGACGCAAATTTGTGATATAAAGACATAAAGGCTACTCCTAATGCAAAAGGAAGACAGGCCTACTTTGAGTATCCAAATATAGAAATCTGCATTTTAATCTTCCATGTTTGCTTGGGAACACTGCAACTTACTACGCTCACTATCCACTGGCCCCAACGAAATGCAAAGTAGAAAACAATCTTATTTTCTGACAAAATAACTGCCAGGCATTTTGCATTATTCCATACAAGAACAGGGCAATTTCAACAAGCCGGTCGGCTGACACATCTCCAGCACTGAAAATTGAAATTCATAAGAACACTGGGTGGTTTCGCCTTTTTTTTTTTATTATTATTTTTTAATGTATTTTACCAAGCACGCCAACTCACCAAATTGCAGCTGAGGGGGGACGAACCACCTGAGACCCTCCCATCTTGTTTTTAAACGGCACCAACAAGCAGCACAAGAACCAGCTTTTGCAAATTTCA